>OMLP01039649.1:74403-94964 GCA_900302685.1 Spondyliosoma cantharus | reverse complement strand
ATACCGCACATACATACATACATATAAATACCTGTACAATTCACTTTTCCTGATACTTTTGAGGTTTCCTCAAGTACAATTCCTGTGGATGACTTTCACTGAAACAAAAGTTACATTTTAACACAATATTTTCAATTTTACAAAAGTGTATCTCTTGAGTACTTTTTACAAACACCGTCCATTACTGTAGGCGTACTGCAGATTGTTTTCATAAATAATCCAGTTTTATTTTTATTGTTCTGTTTGGGGATATTTCACAGTTACTCTATTAATTTCCCTTTCTGAATGCAACATGAAGAGAATAAAGCTTTGAAGTTCTGGAAGCATTCAAACCCAAATTAATATAATTGTACAAGTGGCAATCAAATCGTGAGATCAGATGTTTTTCTTGCTGGTGTTGGACGTGTGTATAAATAGCCTATAAGATCTCTCACGCTCTGATGCCATCTACTGTCCCAGGTGGAGAAGTGGAGTTTAGCTGCTCTGCTTTCTTTAAAAAAAATTGTATTGGGTTCCATAGCAGGCAGCGTCAAATCTTATCTGAAATGGGACTGGCAGATACTTCATCACAAAGGTTAAGAAGGCACTATTTTCTTTATTATTGTTAACATTAACAGATCCCTTACAGAGACTTAAAGCAAAGCATTTACTGTACAGACAAGTCTCGTCTGTGAAGCCAAATGAAGCCCAGCCTTAGAATTCCCTGCCATCCAAAGACTATTCAAAACACATAAAAGAGCGTTAGAGTTGCCCTCGGTGGCATTAGCACTTCAACAGTAAATCAAGTAGTTGTTTGGTCCATTGACAGAGAACAAAAAAAACAATCAGTTTCATAATCAATCAAAAAGTAAAAGTAATTTATCAAGCAAGAACATAGAATATTTTCATGTTTGACACCTTAAATTTAAAGGTTTGCAGTATTTCTCTATTTTAAAGCTCTTTTATTATTACATTTCTTTGGTTTCATGCAATTTGGGCTTAGGAGAGCTTGACGTTTACTATATTCGGATATTTTAAAGACTAAAAGATAAATCACTTAATTGGATAGAGAAGATAATTAGTTGCAGCCATGCGTAATGTATGCTTAGTTTTCATGAACTACAGCAAAAGCAAAAAAGAATTGCAAATTCCTGTCCCTGTTTTGTCATTTTCATCTAAATTGATTATAGATGGACAAGAAAGTAATCACCAGGGTAGTGAATAATGATAGCCAAAAATCAAGACCTCGTGGTATTTCAGAGACAATTTATAGCAATATTCTTGTGTTGTCTTAAATCCAAGTAGAAAACAAACATTTTCAAACATGCCAAGATGATTCCATTCCATTAACTGCTTTTGTTAACACTTACGAAGCACCACAAAAGCACTGGGAAGACATCATGATACTAAAAGTTGTGATCTGACAGAATGACCCCAATCTCCCACAGGGTGCTCCTTGCAGTTCAAAACAGGATTTTCTGCGTTACAGTTAAGTTTTAGTAGTAGTAGTATTTTTGCTAAGTCAGTCAAATCAATTTTAAGGGAGTCTCCATAAGTAGCTATATTCCAGAGTTTAAAGTGTTCATGCTCAGTGATGTGAGATCAGCCTGTAAAAGCCGGGCTCTGCACAGGAAGCGGGTCAGCTCAGGTCACATTAACATCCAGATCACCCGTGTTGTGATGACTCTGGTGCCCTCACCTGGCATTCTCTGCTCCTTGCATGGCAATATGCAAACAGCTGAGGTGGTGCAAAACATGGGATGGGCTTGCGGATTGTTGTTATTCATAGGTTAAGAGTGATAGGTCTTTAAGTAGGTAGGTAGTTAATGTTAGTATATTATTATAAGTAGTATTGTTGAATTAAAAGTGATAGTGATTGTGACTTGACACAGATACAGAAGCTCAGGGGCCCTGCCATGAAAGGAAATCTAATTGGGCCCTTGTATAGGCAGGTGAAAAAATGTGATGCTGTTTTATATAAAACCATGCATTTTATTGATATTTTTGACTATCATTCCCATATTTGTGAAAAGGACAACATGACAGTTACTTGGTTACCGCTCACTGTCAAATTAAACTGCAGCCTAATGGTAGGTCTATTTTCTAACATAATTTAACCATCCAAATGTGAAAAACAGAACGACATGTTTATTTTAATTATACTCTGCCTCATTGATCACCATGATCTTAAAGTTGGAATTATTCTCCACCTCAGTTCTTGGCTTTTAACCCTCTGAAAATGATGGTGGATCATCTGGCATTAACATTACTGTCTTCTGAAGGCCATCATGGGCTCAGTTTTTAAGATCTTGAAATTGAAATGAATCCGCTGATACCAAACTAAAGGAGCTAAATATCGCTCCAAACTTGACCTTTTTTACCGAAATGATTACTTGTAATAGTGACTTTCAGTCACCACATAATGAGGGATGAGACGAGGATGAGGAACCTGCTGCTGCTGATTCATGGCTGTCTGACTGCCTTCAATCTTTACAGCTGTTGACATTAGCTTTAACTGTTCTTAAACTGTGTTAGCTGTGAACTGTGCTCACCTTTCTTCTGAAAGAAAGTTGTGAGGAGTTGTCTTCCCTCTCCTTGCTTTCTTTCCCTTTCTGCCTTTTCCTTTCGTTTAAGGCTCCCTGATTTTGCTTTCTTGGGGAAAGACATGTCTTGATAAGCGGAGTGGCTACTGCTTATCAAGACGTTTGGAGACGCATCTTCCAGCTGCAGGGGTGGACTGAACCATTATGTATTGTGAGGGGTGAGAGGGGCCTCAAACAGCCTCCACTATTTTTTTTTTTATACAGAGTGAAGTCTCTCATCCGATTTATTCTGCCAATTTTAAGATAGTTATGACACTAGTTACTTAGAAATAAAAAATAAAATCAAAACAACATTTTTATTTCAGGCCTTTTGAGGACCCACTCCCCCATTGGGGCCCTGGTAATCAGTCCTACTTTCCCCCCAGTTCGACGCCCCTGCAGAAGCTCTCCAAGAAGAGCAAAAGTGCTGTCTGAAACTATGAATAGATGGTGATGTTTCAATCTCTGGCAAACATCCATGGTGTTATCAAGATGATCCAGCCTGAACCCTGCAGTCATAGAAACATAACACAGTTAATAATTATTCATACACAATAATAATAATAATACATTTATTTTATATAGTGCTTTTCAGGTACTCAAAAACACTTTACAGTTTAAAACAGAAGTATAAAAACAACACACTTAAAATAGAACAATTGCATTATTTTTGACAACTTTGTCAAACTTTAAAAACACAACTAGAGAACTTTGTCGAATAGAGTCAGAGCCAAAACATTGAGCCTACCAGCAGAAGCTCTGGCTGTTGTTTCCTTTGATTTAATGTGAGTGATAAGACATCTGGGTAACTGTTCCCCAGATGGTGAAAATAAAGCATTCTCTGCTTTCATGGTATGAATGACAAATACTATATATTGAGTCATTATATTTTTTTGGTTTTCAAAGAGGTGGCCCACTGTACATTATAGTGCATTGTGAAGCGCTGCACCCACCAGGTGGCACTACAAGTAGGATTTTCAGCATGAGTGAGGGACCACACTGATGCTTAAATCCTACTTGGATCTCCTACAGACAAGTAGCAAGACCAATTCATTAAAAAAGAAAATTCTCCTCCGTTTGCGTTCTTTTATATGCAATCAAAAATTTCCCGTTATATCCCTACAGAGGCATCTGCTCCCTCTACTTCATCAACATTTCAAGAATCCAGAATACGCTAGTTTTGTTAATTTCCGAAGTTGTCCTGCTGTACTCAAGATTTCTCCTACGTCACTGTATAGTCTGCTCTCAGTGTATGCACACTGGAGGTTTCAAGTTCCCTTATCACACTTGTGTATGCTGAGTAGCGGGCCGGGATTAGCTTCCAAACTATTTGTGATGTCACAAATCATGATCGTAGGCCCACCCCTTAGAATAGGGCTTTTTAAAATCGAGTAATGAATGTTAAAACAGCACTTTGGTGTCAAACTCACACATCACCTTATCATTCTACACTGTGAATCATTCAAGTGTAGGATCAAGCGGAAACAAAAGTATGATCAGCATCTTCCGAATATCAGAACAGAATTAAGTGGCAATCCATCCAGTGGTAGTCTGACTTACCAGATGTGGTCTGCTGGTGTGAATTTATTAATTGGGCGCCCATTTCCCCCCTTCCGTCCGCTATCTGCCTGCACTGTTTTGAAACCCCCCATCGCTACATGAAACAGCAAGCTGGCAACCTACAACCTGAACCTGGCAAGTTACTCCAACACCAACCTGTTCGCAGAGCTCACCTCCCCACATGTAAACCAAGTTTCCCCTGACGCTACTTTGCAGGGGCACAGTCATTGCATCGGACCAAGACAATTGTGATTGTGTTTTAAGACATGTAAACAAGCCAGAGCGTTTTTCTTCCCCCCATACCAGAATGAGAAGTGGTGCAGCCAGACCTTGATTCAGCACTGTCACAGTGCTGCAGGGAGGCTATGCAAGACTAATCCAATAGTAGCTGAAACATTTCAGTCCAGACCAAAGTGTTAGACGGAACAGCTGACCCACCGACAGACATTGCCATTCCAAGAGCTTAGCTAGTTGGCTAAAAACATTGTAAACACAAATGTAAACTAAATTGCTCCCCTAAAGTTCCCCTAAATATAATTTTGGTCGCAGTTATTTCAACTTAGACTTCTTGAGGTCAGTTTAATTGTAATAACCTCCTCAAGTCAGAAGCAACCATAATGTTTGGCATGTGTCAGAATGCTTACCAGTTGGAGAGTTATTTCTTTATACAAACTTTATTAATTTCATGGATTCGGCACATGTTTTTTAATGTAATTATATCTGACCTGCAAATTATTTTCTTCATTTTATCTTATACATTTTCCCCCTAAGTCTTTGAGGCATACAGTATATTAGGCTGTTTATACACCTTTTTAGCAAAGCTGCCAAGTTCAAGCATAAAGATGTTTTTTACCGTGCGTTAAAACCACAACGGTTTGGCAGAGAAGCTTAAATTTGCCTTCACTGTTTATCTGCGTGGTCTATCTGTAGCTGTGGTCTGAAGCAGCAAAAGGGGGTATAAAATGCTGAACAAACACCCATGAAAATTGTGAACTGCAATGTACCCTGAATTCCTTTCAAGGATTTGTAAGTAGCTTATAGTAAATTAGATTTGGTCGGAGCCTGTTTCCTCTAATAGACGTAGGATTGTTGTGGTGAATGGAACACGGGGAACACAGAAGGTGTATTGTGAAAGCAGCCGTCTGCATCAGACATCTAACGAGGAAATTAAAGAATGAATGGGGTCAAAGGGTCGGAGTGTACCTTTTAAGTTGAAGATGATTTGATTTTAAGCACTTTCCAAGCTGTCCTTTGTATATTGCATAACATTTGCCACTCGAAGCGGAAGAAATTCCCCCAATGCAGATCACTTTTATGGGAAATCTAATAATGCAGTCAAGACATTTTCCTCCTTTAAGAGGTGAACTCAAAAAGCCTTGATGGGTTACATGTATAACTCTGTCTCCGATTCAAATTAATGGAGGGTGGAAAAAAAGACTCAATCATCAATAAATGAAAAGTGCATATATAGTACAGAAAGTCTTAAAGTGAGAAGGAGAAAATAAAGGGTTTTAAGCAGTCGGTTGACCAAACATAATTGATCTAAGTAATTTATTCCAGCAAAATGTCCATGCATTCAATGGCTGTGGTCTTCCCAGTGTGATGAACTGCTGCTTTTCTCTATTTTCATCATTGCAAACTAGACATAAGTCAAAAATACTCTAGGTCGGCAAAATGACATTTTGAAAAGTCATGTTAGGCTCAAAGCAGTTGTGACTGGCATTTTTCCGTATTTTCATACATACCGCAGACCGAACAGTTTATCAGTTAATTAAGAAAATAAGTTAGTTGAGTGCCTGAATGGATATCTTTAGCTGACAGCTGATACAATTTCAGGCTTTAAAGGACAAGACCTTCCTTCAGGAACAAATTCAATCTTGTGATTACTTAATTTGATGAACTTTTAGTACTGAATGCAAACAAAATTTCTTGAAGAACAGAATGTTTTATAACCATGAATGTGTTCCTACTTTCATCATGTAAACACACAGGCAGGTTTACAAGGTTAGCAGAGAAACTGCTTGTGTATTATGCGTGTATTTAAAATGTAATAGTAAATGCTAAAAAAAAATGTTAACGTGTCTCCTCTCTCTTCCTCTCCAGCTTTCTTTTGCTTCCACTGATTCCCCGCCCACCCTGCTCCTCCCAGCCAATCGCCGCCCAGACTCTCAGATGGCCGTATATTGAAGTGGCCGCCGGCGAATGCTGAGCAGGCTGGCGAGCTCGAGGTCCGCCTCATTGTCCTGTGATTGGCTGCTGGATGGGACTGAGGCTGCATGGAGCCAATGTCCAACAAGCAGGATAGCAACTCATCAGAGGGAGATGAGAAAGGGTGAGACGGCGAGGGTGCGTGTGTGTGTGTGTGCGTGTGTGTGTGTGGCCCAAAAAATGTGATGGATTGTGCATCTGCATGTGTGTGTGTGTCCATCTTTGATGTCAACATGAAAGGGAAGCAGAGATTAACTGTGGATTTTACAGATGAAAGAATAGCTGTGGGCATGGATGGATGGATGAAAGTATACACAGATGCAGAGCTGCATCAACACAATCTCAAATCATCACAGTCCGTACACAAGCACTTGTACATTTCTAGGCCTGTCACGATAACAAATTTTGCTGGATGATAAATTGCGATGTTAATATTGTGGTTTTTAGACCATTTTTCAACTAATATAATGATAATGGCATAATAATGCAAGTACACCCTTTCAAAGATCAGTAAACTTTTATTTCTAAAGAATATTTAACATTGGACAATGTTATGACAAAACAACCAGAAACAATAAATTAAAAGGACTCTCAGGCTCCGATCCGGTTTTGCAGTACCGCAGTTATAGGTATGTGTTATAAACACAACAACAGGAAGTGTTCCTGACCGAACGGTTAGTAGAAGAGCTTGTGTGCTGGCATCAACACGGGGTGTTTTATTGTGAAAAGCAATCGGATGTTATATTGTTGTTTCAGTGACTTCCTGTCTGCTCGGTGCTAAATTCAGCTGAATTACAGCATAGAAGTCCTGCGTATCTGCTCCGTAGGGCTTCGGACTGCCGGAGCAGATACGCAGCACAGTGGACCTAGTGGAAGTGAACACAGAGACTAAAGTGAAACCTATCAGCTCTGCTGCCGTGGTGGAGCAAATGGAAATTATCGAGGCCAGCAAAATTATCGAGCTCATTTTTATTTATCATACGATTAATTGATTTATTGATTATCGTGACAGGCCTATACATTTCATATAGTATATAGTGGAGAAATCAATAAGGATGGACAGAGGTTGCTTTAATGAAAGGCTGAATAGAACACGAAGAATGATTAATAAGAGATCAGCGCTCGTGTCGAAGATAATGACGAAGATGTCGTCAGGCTGGATGTGGGGATAGATGGTCAGGGGGGGAGACAGCGCTGTAGTGTATTTTGGGAGAGGTAAAAAAAAGGGAAGGCAGAACAATCCATCCTGCTGCCATCTGTGCTCTCTTCATTTCTCCGGCACGTGCAGTCAGACACACAAACACACACACACACGTCGCACACATGCTGCCCTCGACGCTTCATTAAATAGATTCACAGAGACTGACTTCAGAGCAGTGAACACAAACACAGAGCATGTGGGATCCCACGCCGCACGAATGAGCTAAGAAAGAATTAAAACTCAGCTTTTTAGTCAGTCTTACTCACAACAGAATTTTGTTGGAATGGTTTCTCAAGTCACACTTTCATGTCACTTGTCATGACAGCGAAGTTATTACTACTCTCTCACTGTTCAGCCAATCATGTGCACTCTGCCTCTTTAGCTTGCAAGCTTCAGCAGCTGCAAGGCAGTTAACTCATGTTAGCTAGAGCAACGAAAACAAAAACACGGCGGCACATGCGACCTACATAGCCGGCTAACTAGCTAGGTGGGGGTGGGCGTTTGGTTTTTGCGTCAGCACCAAGTAGAGAGACAGAGCTAACAGCTGGCTAAGTGACTTCTGCCACATTTTGAATCTTAAGATCTGAGAGAGACGCGCAACTTAGAACATAGTTTTTCTACATTTCAAAATAACGGTATCATTACTGTGTTCCTAAACTTACTTCTGAACTAATGATAGCGGCTGTTGCTCTCTGTTAGTGCCGCAGATGCACTGAGATGAGGCACTCGAGAACATGCATAAAGTCACATCCTTTGGACCGTCACGGAAAAACAGACCCGAGTCCTTCGTGAGAAGTCATCAGTCCAGCAGCATTAAACAACTTAAACAAATATTCCACAGGATCGCCTGGACAGTCGAGAGACGGGAAAGGATCCGCTCACATATGACAAGTAAAAAAGTGAATAATACATGTAATACATGTAAATTTACATAGAGCCCTTTTACGATTTATGTGTCGTAATGTTATTTATATATATATATATATGTATGTATGTATGTATACAACCTACTTAAAAGTAAAAGGTTACATTGGCATTTTGACATTGACACTACAATCAGTCCCACCCTTCAGTTTTTTCATATGGAAACATTCTTGCTGTCAGCAGAAAGAGAGGTTTTCCCTATGACCTCCAATAAAGCTATCACCATGGCTGCTACATTGTTAACCTAGCATCTACCTGGGGAGGTAATTAGGCTTTGGCAGGGCCTCTCCGGTTTGAGTGTGTGCCATATGCATGTGTGTGTGCATCCTAATGTGAGCAGATGGGCTTATATTATTGAACATGTATGTGTGCATGAAGGTGTATCAAGCCTTTTCAGGCAACAGAGATAGTTTGTTCATGTGCATGTATATGCAGCTTTGTGTGTGTGTGTGTGTGTGTGTGTGTGTGTGTGTGTGTGTGTGTGTGTGTGTGTGTGTGTGTGTGTGTTTGTGTCTGGTATGAATTTAGTGTGGGTGGGAGGGTTCATGTGGTCAGAACGGGGGTGAAAGAGGAAGACCAGCTCAGACATCCTCCAAGTGTTTCCACCAGCATTTAAAAAAATGTGTTGTTTTTTTTTCTCAATACAATATGTCCCAAGTCCTTATTACATATTTATAGCCAAGTATCGTCATCGTAAAAAATAGCACAAAGTGGCCATGTTGCTTATGTTCCTTTTATATTTTGCAGCTAAGAGAGAGATGCCTTTAAAGTGCAACTTCAGTTTGTTTTAGATCTTTGTATTTTTAGCCGTGGATGGCATTGTTGGTCAGGACTTTTGTTCAGAGTGAAATATCTCCACAACAAAGGATGGATGGCTTTGAAATCTGATACAGATATGCATGTTTGCAGAGAGGAGCGTCTCTAACCCCGTTTCCTGTCGCTCTTCAGCTGCGTTCAATAAAGCCACGAACAGGATAAAATAGTAATTAAATAATGTTCCCCACTGTTTACATTTTGTTCTGTTTTTACATCAAATGTGGATCATGACGAGATGGAAAACACCTCAACAACAATTTTCAGACAACGTGACAGAAAAGTTTGAAAATTTGAAACACTGAGAGCACCTACTAAATAGTTTCACATAGTTTTGGCTGCTCGTTAAGCTAGTTAAACTGTAGGGTTTTTTTTTTTCTTGCATGATCTGCAAAATGAACTTTAAGGAGAAAATCATTCCCCAGCTTTGGTCAGAGAGAAACATCTGTCATACCAGAGATAGAAAAGTTTGCACTTGTCTTTTTCCAAAGCTGCGTTCTAAAGGTCAAGTCATGAATTACCGCAGCTTCATTAAGCCCAAATAAAAGACTGTTCAGAGTACGAGGTGGCAACTGCATGACTGCCTCTGATCCTTCACAAGGAAGTCCAGAGTCACTCAGCAGCTTTGTGTCGAGCTGTAGGTGGTAAAAGTTCTACGCTTGGACAGAACAGAGTCGTTGTTAAGGGTATTATTAACACTTGGGCTTCTCCTACTTGGGAGTATGTCTGCTGTTAAAAAAAAAAAGAAAGAAAAAAAAAAAAAACAAGATAAGGGGCTGTGTCTCGTTTGAAGGGACGGTGTGTTAATTAAACCTTTCAACCTCCATCTCTTCAGGACTTTGCCGTGTCCACCGTCCCCGTCTGCGGCGGAGCCCGGCTGAAGAACGTCTGCTCCATGGGAGGTCCGGACACGATCATCTTCAGCAGCAGTGACGGGGCCAAGAAGACCCTCCGGGTACAGTCAGCGTTAATAAATATAAAATACACAACATTATCTTTAATGGAATTTGGGAATATTCACTTTATTTTCTGATAGTAAGATTAGAGGATTGATCCCACTTATGAGTAAGGGTGTTTAATCCCTTTCCTACATTAATCAATTCTGCAGCCAAACTGTTATTTAAAATGTACCGGAGCCTCACATATTAGGTGGCAAAGAATAGGATGATCCCAGAATTTGTTGAATTATGATGATGATTTTGTTTTTACAGTGACTTCATACGCAGTTAAAGACAATTCTACAGTTTTCTTTTCAAAGTATTATAAAATCATGTATTAGCCCAGTCCCCAGACAATATTGATCTAATTATCTATCATTCATACACACATTTTCACTCTGTGTGCGTGTGTTAGTGTCTGTGTTTCCCCTCGCTTTGTCCTAACATGAACTGCTCACATCAGATTCCCCGACTGCTGAGGTCATATTAATAATGGAACTGATGTTGCCTCCGAGTCTATGTAATGTTGGGAGTGGACTGATGTAATGTGTGTGTGTGTGTGTGTGTGGCAGTCAGGGTGGTGCACAGTGACATTAAGTGTGTCTTTGTTTCCAGATGATGGAACAGCTGACCGATCACCATTATGAGGTGCTCACTGTTCCAGAGGAATCGGCAGCAAACTGCGTCTACATCAAAGGTCCGTCCAGCCGGGACTTCCTGCTCCACCGACCTGCAGAGGAATGTCCTGACAGCGCCTCTGTGAGTACAGCTCAGTTCAGTTTTTTTTTTTTTTTTTTTTTTTTTTGCTTCTTCGGTTATTAAAAAAATGAGCCTCATCTTTATTCAATTAAAGGATTATGAAAATGTAATATTGAGCTCTGGCCTTAAGTTGAGTGAATCACAGGGGACAGATTCTGACTTAGAGGTTGGATTCCAAATACAGTTCCAAACTTTTATTAAACCCCCCTGACAGGTAGCTTGTCTTCCCGCCTCCTTACCCCCATTTAATAACATCAGCAAGATTTGAGGTCCAATCCAAGATCATTCTGACAACATAAGTGAGGGATAATGCCTGAGAGGGTGTCCATTTTCAGGAATTAATGAAGTACGTGGAGGCTCCGCGGAGTCCGTTAAGTCTTGATTATGGACACCTCAGAGGTTTTCCTTGCGAAATCTGAGGATTTGACGAATCCCATAGAACACTCATTCGGATCTCCAAAGGTTCTTATGCAATGGAAACAAACTGACAAACTGTAGATACGAGTTGACAACGGGAGAGAAACTAATCAACTGATCAAACCGTTGGCCTCAGCTATTTGTAAAATCTGAATTTGTATATTGATTGAAGCCATCAGCTGTCCATGTAAAGTACCTGATGATTGAGTAAATTAATATAGTTCCTTTCCACCGCTTCTCTAGTCGATTAACTCTAATCTGAGAGATAAGTCTACTTTTTAGTCTCCATTGAAGTCCTACTTTAACTGATATTATACATTTTTCATGTTAAAGAAAGTCCAGATTATTTAGTCTACATGAACAGCCGCTAAAGCCTTAAAGTCATTTTACAAAACTGACACATTTGAGTTCAGAAATTCATTCTGCTGCTGTGAATTCCAGCCAGTGAAGCAGGCTTTCCTCATGTTCCTTCTTTTATTGGCCATTAACTTCAACTTTTTTATTAACTTCCATTGAGTGAATCCAGTGCAGCGTGATAACGAGTGTGTCTGTGTCTCTCCGTCCTCTCTGCAGGCCTTCCAGAAGCTACAGGACTACACCCTCCTGCCTACAGCCTGCAGCGAGGCCTCCAAACTGGGAGCGTCGCTGTCCTCGCTCTGCCTCCTCATCAACAGAAAACACACATATTTCTGAAAACGATTCTGACCTTCAGTAGGAAACACAGCAAAGTGGGGTAAAGTGAGGCGTCTGACGGGCCACATCACAGATTTCCGCAGATTAACATTCTCGTCTATTTATTTAAAGGGGAAAAACACTGACACACAGCGTCTGTGTGAGAATCTGATCCGACTGCAACATCTGTAATGTGACTCTCTGTAGCTGGTTCATGGCACTGCTGTGCCCCCTGCTGAACCAAAAGTGCAGCACTCAGCTTTAATGTAACTATTCATGAAACCACTTTATTCAGCCGTAGCTTCAGTTTCCAGTTTCTACATACCATCAGAGATGACTAGTCATTTACAAAATTTGACCGACGACGTTGGTACCAGGGTTTCACCAAGTTTTTGGGAGTTTTTAATCACCACACGGAATGAAATTTAGGACCAGATTCAGGATGTCGATTCAAAATATGAAGATAACCAACAGGGATGATTTGGCCTAGAGATTGTTGACTGGTTATTTTTCAATATTTTTAAAATAAATTATGCGACCTGGACAAGGTAGCACAAAATGAATGGATCCACCAATAAGTTACGTTTAATTTAAACCTATCATTGACTCTTGACCTTTAGAACATTACTGCTGCCTATGTAATCTGAATCCCAAACTTTGTAACAAAATTTTATTTTTTAACAGCTGTGTACAGTGAACCCTGTTGAAGTTACACAAATCACTTGCTTTTTTACAGATACTAGGTACTTGGTTGCATACAGGACAAGTAGCAATATCCTCAAATTATTTGGTATCAGATAGATGCATGGACTTTTGTACTCTGCAATACAAATTCCAGCATTTTAGGCATCAGACATTTTCAATACTGGTATCAGAATAACCCAGATAAAAACTTGATACACTCAAAAGGCCTTTAACGAAACTGAATTGGGTGTTTGTAAAACGTGTCCTGTGGTACCTAAATGCATGTCTGTTTTCACCTCAGTGTAAAGCTTGTATGTTCATCATAAACAGTTTGGTACCCATTTTAATTCTCAAATATTAGTTTTACTCACAATGACATTACATGTAGCTGCTATGAATAGAACTGCTAAGTTGTGTTTTTTTATAATTGTTTTAGCTTTATGTATGAATTTGTAGAAGTGTAGTGATGCCAATAAAACAACCTAAGACAGTCGTTCTTGATTGTGTGTAATTTATGTGCCTGTGAAAGGATTTTAAATTGAAGCAAAGCAACCAACTTTATCATGACTTATGTTTCAACGTCGAGTGCATCTTCACCAGAAACATGTGCTCCACTGCACTTCAGACCTCTGAAGTGAGGTGGGTGAAACTTGTTAAAACTCCTTCGCAAAAAAATTAAAAACACTCGTGACAGAAATTTCTTCAAATTTATTTGTTTTGTTAGAAAGCAAACATGTTTAACGGTTGGACTTGGCAACTCTCTCCAACTCGTCTTTCTTCTTGATGGCGTAGGAGTTAGATGAACCCTGAAAAGGAGAAGAATTCAGTTTTAAACACTTCACCATACATTTCAGAACAAAATACAAACAAGGACCACATTATTGACTTCCTCACTCTAAAAAGGTCAGTACATAAAAGCATCAGGAGGCTTCAGTAATAGGATTCTATTGTACCTGAATTATGCATCTGTAACAGTGCTGCTTACTTTACATTACATTACATGCTGTCCATGGATAAACTTACCTTGGCTGCATTGATCAGCTCATCAGCCAGGCACTCAGCGATGGTCTTGATGTTCCTGAAAGCAGCTTCCCTTGCTCCCGTGCACAGCAGCCAGATGGCCTACAAGACAAGAGAGGGACAGGAGAGGGTGAGACGGGCGGATAAATTCACTTAAGTGGAATAAACACTGGCCTGTATGTAATGTATCCGAGTTGGTGATTGACTGGGCCACAACAGACTACAGCCAATGAATAAACAAAGATTTTTCCTCTGCGAGCACTCTAGCACACCAGGACAATGGGTTGTATACAGGCGTGACTCTAGCCTCGCTTAATACAGCAAATAAAAACAATTCTTGCAGCGAATGAGAATATTGCAGGTTTTAGTTAAAAGACGTAGATTGAAAGAATATTTAAATCGTGAAAAAATCTTGACAATGACTTATTAGTATAACAGTTGAACTCCTATACAGTATATTTCTCTCTGGAAGAATAAAATGCCATGTAATTAAAGAAAGGTTAGTCATATTTCTAATATACTAATATGAAGCCAAGTGAGTTCTTCTCCCACTTTCACTTAAGGGCACAATCTATAGCTCATTTGCCAGATATGTAAACGCACAAGACTGCGCTTTTGTCTTCAAGAAAGGCCCAAATCGAAAAAAGAGACATTTTAAAGTAAGTGTGGTTACCTGGTTGACTCTACGGAGGGGCGACACATCCACAGCCTGCCTCCTGACGGTACCGGCACGACCGATACGGGTGGAGTCCTCACGGGGTCCACTGTTGATGATGGCATTCACCAAGACCTGGAGGGGATTCTGGGAACAAAATGTAAAAAGAAGTGGTGAAATGACATTAAGAGACAATCATGGGGCTGGATATCTGCTAAAATCTGACGCAAGGGGCTGGTAATCTGCTAAATGATCACCTTTTATGATAAAGAGTGTGTGCAACTGTGGCCTTTGTTGGAGAGTTAGCGGTTACTATCTGTAACATACATTGATTAAAACAAATGGCAATATTACAAAAAAATTCAAGTGGATATTATAAATGTATAACAATTTCAGAGTGCAATATCTGTAGAATTATTTTGAATTTGTCAAGTTTATTTTTCTTTGAGTTTCATCAGAAGAAGCGTCACCTTGGTGCTGGGAAGTATCTTTAGAGCAGGACAACTATTGACGTGTGGGGCTTTGAAACTAGATCAAAATCAATCTGCTCCTTTGACAAAAATCTTTCAATATTTAAAGTCACACCAAACAAGATTGACAATTGTTGTGAACTTTAATGGTACAAACCTCTCCAGTCAGCAGGTGGATGATCTCGAAAGCGTGCTTGACGATGCGCACGGTCATCAGCTTCTTGCCGTTGTTGCGGCCGTGCATCATCATGGAGTTGGTCAGACGCTCCACAATGGGGCACTGGGCCTTACGGAAACGCTTGGCGGCATAACGTCCTCCAGAGTGTGGCAGGTACTTGGCGTACTTCTCTTTCACAGCAATGTAATCCTGTAGAGTACATGAGGCGATTTAAGCATCCTGGTTTATACATCGTTGGGGTACAGGTTGAATGAAACGATGGTGTGTCTGAGATGGTGATTGGCTGGGTCACAACAGACTACAGCCAATGAATAAGCACAGACCATTTCCTCTGCGAGCACTCTAGCACACCAGGTCAACAGGACAGTGGCAAGGCGTGACTCTAGCCTCGCTTTACATCAATAAATACTTTGTTAAAACAATGCAGATGAGATCGTGGTCCTGACCTGCAGGGAGATGTCGTTGATCTGGACATCATCGGTGCTCCACTTGCCGAAGAGCTTGATCTCCGGGGTCTCAGCCACAGCTGGGGCGGTCTCCCACTCAGTCACTGAGGGTGAAAATAAAAAAAAAATGAGGTGGTTAATTCAAGGCAAGGAAACAAAGTAAAGAAGCTTTACAAACTTCATCTGGCTTTGTGATCTTATGCTTATATGAGAAGTACAAACAGCAGTTGTGTAGTTGGTATTGATCACATCTACACCGTGGAGCAAACTCGATCTGTCATTGTCCCATATTTAACTTTCACCATAATCGTGCTGTCATTTAACCACATCGGATAAAGGGATAAATCGCATTTATCCGGTCAAACACACTGGTCGAGGTCGACATCATAGCTAGCATGCTTTACACAGAACTAACCGCTTTCAATCTAATCCACCCGACGTTATATACGCACAGCATACAGATAAACCCTTAAATATTCATACAAGGCACATGTAACATTAGTATACCTAAATGTAAGGTACGACCAGACGTTTAAACAGAGCCATAGTTTCACAGCAGGGCCCGAGTTGAAGCCTGCTTCTCTAAAACTTAACGCATCGTTAGCCAACTTGTCAACTGACAAGCTAGTGAACGTCTAAATATTGCCGCCGTTTACACCCAATACCACAGGTGACATTTTATGTTGGGAAAAACGTGACAAAAGCACGCACACAATCGTAACATTGTGTAAATTAAGTGGTGAATATGAGATCCATCCTGTTGGCTCATCAACATGCCGCTTCCACATGTGCTAGCACGCTAGCCACATGCTAACGCTCAGAGCCGTTGTGCTCGTAGGGCAACACTTAGTGCAAATAAACCGACTTTACGGCAAAACTGAGGTATTCTGGTCTGATTTATAGGGTAACGGGAGTCTGTGCGGCTTCGAATAATCCGAGAATATTACGTTTAAACACATATGAAGCGAGTAAAAGGTGAATTTTTCACTCACTTGTGTCTGCCGTTCTGTACCACACTTCTCTGAGACGGAAAAGGGCCTTCACGGGGCGCCGCGTGCAGATATCCGGTGAGCTGGTCGGTTACTTCCGGTGCGCAATGCATGCATGGAAATGTAGTTTTAAAGTGTGATAGAAATAAAATGCTCAATCAATCATTCACTCAAACATGGTATACAAAAGGTTTAGAGTCTAATGCGCACCAATTGCAAATAAAAATTAAAGTTAGAAAAAATAAAACAAAGAATAAAAGACAAATACAAGCAATAAAAATAATCACAATAATAATTAATAAATATTGCACGTAAAATTGATTAAAAAAAGTTTCGAAAATATAATTTAATGAGAATTAAAGAGTACAATGTAAGTAAAAAGCTATGTACAATATAGTAAAAAGAGTGTTTATTGATATTTTGTAGTTGAAAAATAAAATTTTGAAAAACTATCAGCAAATAACAGCATATTTTAAACAGTTCCCTCAACAATATATTTTCATCAGTAATAAATAGAAACAATCCAAACAGAGCAAAAACATGACATACTTACTGTATGAATAAAAACAATAAAGACCCTTTTAAATCTAATTTAGAGTAGGCTTTATTTATTAAGAATAGAAAATAGGACAATACAGTGATTAAGTAGTTAGTATTTCAATATTCAGCATAGAAAACTAAACAAAAATTCTGAATTAAATAAAACGAATGTAATTGATGTACTGTTTCTTCTGCATTTTTGCCTGAATATTTATCGGCCGCTAATGAGTGTTCATTTCTGTTTAGGATGCTTAAATATCAGCTGTAATGTGTTAGTTCGTTTACATTTATGAGGCGTCTTGTGTTTCCTTGATTATGTCTGTTGTAATAAATTAAGACAAAAATAGATGCTCAAAACTGTTATTTATTGAGGAATAGACAACATTTGACACATTTCCATTGGCAGACCAAATACTGTAGAAATTGTAAGACCAGTGTCAAAATAGTAGTTTCTGTTTTAACTTTTAAAAAAATTGTCCATATCCACAGGGAGAAAACTCGACACAGAGGACATCCCTTAATAAAATCCCTATCTTAAGCAGTTAGGTCAATAAATTTGCACAAGCAAACATTAAAACAAAGGATGCGACAAATATTAAAATAACACTGGAAATTTAAAACTCTAAAACATTTACAATCATCCAATCTTCATCATTTCCCTTCTCCTTCTCTGGTTGTGCAATGCGTACTTTACGCATTAAAATAGTAATTCACTTCTTGTTTTATCATTACAGTAGATATTTCCATTTGTCTTCTTTTGAGAAAGTACAACATGCAACATTCAACAAAATGCAAACAGTTCAAAATCCCTTTGAAGAGAGAGACAGACGAACAGGAAGGTTGCTAAAACGCCTGAGATATCTAAATGTAATGGGAGGTAAAGACTGCCACGTACTGTACTATAGTCCGGTGGAAAAGTAAACACTAATATAGCACTGCCACTCTCTGGCTTCTCTACATCAGTCTCCGCCCCTCCCCATTCATTTTAGCACCGTCACTAAAGGCAGTGTACCATAGCACTTCGGTATGGGACATGAAACACTGAGGCATGAGGGGGAAGTTTAAGGCTTAATCTAATAAAGCTTCAAAGCACTGCATGATAAGTACAATAAACATGATATTCACAAACAGATGTGCACACTAAAAAAAACAGAACAGGAAAACACGAGTCCTCCAGGGTTAAAACATGGAGAGATAGAAAGATATAAATTACTGCACTGTAAGATGAGCAGGGCAGTGATTCTGTACATGTAGACAAGATGACCGAACGTCACTCAGGCACTGTTGCGTTGTATGGTGTTCTGAGGTATGCGTGTCTAAACACACACATGGATAAATACTGTATGTGTGGGACTGGTATATCAAAGTGAGAAACTAAAACTCTTATAGAAAGTTAAAGGAGCATTCCAACAATATTTAGACGAGAAGAGCAGTCATGAGCTGGTCAGGCTGTGAAAAATAGCTTGGAACAAATTTTTTGACAAACGCCCCATTTACACCTGGTTTTAAAAAGGCTTCTGTATCTAGATTCTCCGGATAAAAAAAATGACCTGATCTTGCCTTTGTGTGTACGCCTGGTATTTTAAATGCATTCTTGTTAAACTCATTGAGATCTGATCTCTGTCCTCCGTGAGAAATGTGAGGTGGCTGCAAAACAACCCCAGATTCCTTTAAAAGAAATCTGAGTTTTGGAGGTTGTTGAGTTAGGGAAAACTTTATAAACATTGTAAAATAATGTCTGCAGCAAATTCTATTCGGCATATGTTAAACATTAGATTATTCTTTTCTTCATATAAAAATCTGCTGTCAGGTCTGCCAGGTTTGTAGCAGAACTGGCATGTAGGTTACTCTGTAACTAGATAAAATCTATGATTTTTTAAAGCAGATCAGCTGCACAGATGCATTATTTCTTTAGATATATTATCAATTTTTCACACACATCACTTTCATTTTTCACAAAGTTTTGTTAAATAACGTAACTTTTGGCACTTTTATGCCACAGAATAGACATTTAATCAGTCACTACAGTCGTGTTCCTTTCAGCTTTCTCGCTTACTCTCTCCAAAAATTTGAACAATAACCTTTTGCGTTTACACCTACTCAAGACCCAACACAATGCAAGTGAAACTAACTCCGATGTGGTCAGGTAGATCTGATCGCATTCTGCTCACAACGCATTTGCACATTGCGTTAAAAAGCTTCTCTCTTTATCTTGACAGCGTGTCCAGATTAAGATCACACTTTAATACCAGGTGTCAGTGGGGTTAAAAAAGCCTGTGTTACGAGGACTCTGAAAGATACGGATGATAACCAAGAGAAGGGGTTTTAACAAAAGACATCATCGTTTTGTTTTTTTTAATAAAAATTGCAGCATTTTGTGGGCTAAACTTGAGAATAAAAGTCAGGATATTTCAGCCTCTCAGCCTCTGCTCCATTGATTTTTGATCCTTCTCTGTTCAATATGTCCCTTTTCCTTCCGTCAAGCAACATTAAATTGTTGGAGTGCTCCTTTAAGGTCTGATTTGCATTACCATTGAATACTATATTAACATAACATAATTTCAACCTTTAACAAGTTTATGGAAGCCTATGAATTTGTTGCTTCTGACAGTTTTTGTCTTGTACTTATATTTTGATGTGCTGGATTTGTCCGACAGCAACAACAACATGGTCTAAAAGAAATCATTAAAGGAACATGCAATACACTTTCTTCCCAAGAGTTAGATACAAGGATTGATACCACTCTCACGTCTCTAAGATGAATATAAATTGTTAGTTAAGCTTAGCACAAAGACAGGAAACAGCACGCTTGGAAGTTGCCTACCAGAGCCACTAAAGCTGACAAATTAACACAAAAATTGGAGTGTAAAGAGGGTAATTTACTCCACTGGTTGCATGGCAACCTCACAGTGACAGAAAGATTCCAGGACGTAAATGCTCTTAACAGGAAATACGCATAAACTCCTATAAAAAACACAAATTGGTGTTGTTACACTTTAGTTGTTGCACAATTTGGACAAACAACCGTTAACTGGGTCAGTGACTAAACTTTAGAGGTGCTGGTAGATGGATTTTGTTACCTTTGGACAGAGCCAAGCTACCTGTTTTCCCCTGCTTTTATGCTAAGTTAAGCTAACCGGCTAATCTTCTCATCTAACCTAAATATAAGTATTCCCTTTAAAGTAACCTAGTAGTTACTACAATGAACATAAAAAAAAAAATGTATCTACAGAAACACAAAGGAAAAACATCGCTATTTGATTACCAAGCTATTTGTTAAGAACTTAACCTAAAAAATGAGATTAGATCCTTAAGAGTAAGCTCACAATTGTTTGCAAGGATACCTTACAGAGGTTGTAGAGGCAGACTTTCATACATGGTGGAAGCTCGGAGCTTAAAAAACTGCAGGGTGTGCATCTGTGTGTGTGTGTGTGTGTGTGTGTGTGCTCTAAAGAGTTTTTTTTTTTTTTTACACCAGCCACTTCTCCATGCACAGGTGGAACACCGTCTCGTTGGAGTGCCAAAA
>OMLP01039649.1:50871-74383 GCA_900302685.1 Spondyliosoma cantharus | reverse complement strand
TGTGTGTGTGTGTGTGTGTGTGTGTGTGTGTGTGTGTGTGTGTGTGTGTGTGTGCTCTAAAGAGTTTTTTTTTTTTTTTACACCAGCCACTTCTCCATGCACAGGTGGAACACCGTCTCGTTGGAGTGCCAAAACACGTGTTCGACGCCGGGAACAGAACAGATGATCAGATCTCCACGAGCCGCCAGCGTCTTCAGGCCGAAGACATCCCGCAAATATATCTGAGACAGGAAATAAAGAAGAAGAGAAAAGACTTAAATTGTTTTGTAATTCAAGCCAAATTGAAAATGAAGATTTTTAGGGCTGCACTTTTCAGCAAAATGTCATTTATTTTCTGATGGGCAACTACAAAAAAACACAAGTTCGGTTTGAGGAAGTTAAACTTCTTTTGTTATTTATTAGTTGGACAGATGATACATTTATTTGATTGCAATATAACGTTATATGTAAGATGACACAATAAGTAAGTGACTATAAGTGAAAATAATATCAAAATATTTGATTATTGTAAGAAGCTAAAGCAGTGTTGTGTTTGTGTGTCTGTAGTGTGATCTTCACTCACGTCTTGGTGCTGCATCTCAACAACGGTCTCGTTGTCGTCATAAAATCCAAACTGACTAAAAACCACGAGAGAGAGAGAGAGAGAGAGAGAGAGAGAGAGAGAGTGAGAGAGAGATACTGTGTGAGCATCACATGAGAGTCTTCTGATCAAACACTGTCAAAAAAAGCAAATGTTGTAGAGCCGTGTAATGTGTGAACTGAGCTGGAAAGCCTTACGCTGGAACAAGCAGACTTTACAGAAGCCATGCCAGAGCTAAAAGGCAGAAAACGTGTCGTTTAATCCGTGTGTGTGTGTGTATGAAAAATAAAAGGCTCAGATCTCGACCTCTTATGTTTCTTTGGCTTTCATGAGGAGTAAAGTGAGTGCATTATCAATATTCAATTAAATTAACTAGCTCTAGTCTTTCAGAGCACTATATGATAGAGAGCTTCAAAGAGCAAAAATGAGCAAAAAGCCATCCTGTGCTGATTGCACATTTGCTCATTTATAGCTGGGACAAAAAGCTCTAACACACATCGTCAGTGCACAATGATTTCCCCAACCGTTGAGCCCCTCAGACATGCACAAAGGGAGATTAGAAGGAAACGATGAGTGTATTTACTGAATGAAATCGATGCACTCCAAAAAAGAACACATCAATAAACAAGGAAGAAATCAATCAATCATTAAAAAAAACAAAAACACAACATGTTTTCGACCATTAGGTCTTCATCGGGGCTGCAAAAAAATATGAAAGATTTACATGATACTTAAAAGATTTATGACCGTCAATAGAGACGACAGACTGACCTCGACTGCCAGGGAGTGATGACGCCGTCGTCTGGTCCTCCGATCAACACCAACTTCTCGATTTTCAAGAAGTTCTTCTTCCACTCTGAGATCGAGACATAAAACAGAGTCAATAAACACTCAGTGGACAGTTTATGGTTACAGCTGTACAACAGTCATACATTTTAGCATTAAGAAGTTCAGTCTTTTGAAATTGAAATGTGTAAATTTGACTGTATGTTTATTAGTGAGGTCATAGCTAATGGTGGTGTTACACTGAAATACATTATACATTTCCTCCTAAATAAAGGCAAAATACAGTAACACTCTGACTTTACTTCTGTTGCATCATAAAGATAAACATGAACCCGCCAATGGTTACACTCATTAATAATGCGCTGACCTGTTGCATTTGGATTGGATCTCTCGCTGTTGAGCAGAGCCAAATAATCACTGCTGTTCACGTACAGGTCTCTGTGGTGAGGGTCTGGGGGAGAGAGGACGAGAAAACAACACTCGTTCACAAAGAGATAATCACCCTTTATTTTAATACCTGACATTATTTAAAGAAAACCTTACTATCTCATTTTCAGGTTTGACAAACTCACACCTCCCGTCTGCCAACTGTGTGAGAAAGTTATTCTCGGAGTCTCACCATTCCAGTAGTTGCAGATGGAAATCCTCTGTCCTATTGACGTGTAGCAGAGGTGGAAGAGGTTGGATTTGACAAACTGAGGGAAGAGGTACCTCAGGTAGTCTGTGTCTGAGAGGAAGTGACAGACAAAGAGCAGGATGAAGAACAAACCCCACAAAACTATTCTATAACATGTTACATCTGCAATAACTGAGCTTTATGGCCACTCGGGGGAAGCGGCAACTATTTGGGAAGACAACATTGACATTTCATCACCTTCTGAACGTTGATATGGTTAACTTGTTAGCAAACAGTTGCTGTTTTACACATCCAGCAGCTACAGAACAAATGCATCTTTCATTTGGAGCTGTTTTTCTGGCAACCGGATTAATGCAAGTCCAACATTCACTCTCTTTTAGCTCTATTTTTGGTCTCCACCAACTCCCAACACCAGCTCTTTAGCTGCACCAAAATATTAATTACAGGTGATTTAATCATAACCATATTATTATCTTTTGAAGGCGACCCCACCTCCATATTGGCCGGCCTGAGGTGACGACAGGGAGATGAAAGACTGGACGTTGTGGTCAGAGAGAGTGGAGAGGATTCCTCTGCAAACCAGCCCACCTGAGATAAGTCAACAAAAAACAGAACCGTTATCATCAGTCTTTCACCTTATCAGCTAGAATTAAATTTATTTCATACACTGTAAAGACTAAAAACGTTATTTATCACATTCATGTTTGATTTTCATCATAGCATTACGTTTTATCTATAAAAACATGGAAAAAGAAAAGAAATTAATTTAAAATTTGAAAGATTCTTGCAGAAATACCAAATGTTTCTGTGTTAAAACTTCCCCGTAAGTAATTTACATAAGCCGTTCTCATCAGCACGTGAGTTCCTTCCCCTGGTTTTTCACTAACTGGAATATTTATCAGTTTGAATTACAAACTGCTGGACGGGAGTTTCCACTCCTGACTGAAGCAGAAATCCCAACAGTCATAAAGAAATCTATCCAGCGTATAAAACAACAAACTGAGTCACCGTGAAATGCCAGTTTTATAATCTTAAACAAACACCACATTTATGTCTGTGTTTTCTCAGACCTTGAGAGTAACAGATGAAGTGGACGCCATCTTCTGCGTTTTGCATTATTGGGTAGATAGCTGCCTTGAATCCTTCTACCTGCTTCCACATGGGCTGCAGGCTGGCACTTCTGTCGAACAGGTCGATGACCGTCACATTTGTTCCAGGATGAGACTAAAGGAGGGAGAAGAAGATGGTGTCAAGTGCTGAACAGCTAAAAGAAACAACACGCAAACTTCTGCATTAAGAGCAAGACAAACTAATCTCAGCTCCACAGGGATGTTCAGCCACTAACTGATCAGGATGTGCTTGATCAAATATTGATGATTTATTAGGCTGTTTGGTAAGAAGACCAGAGCACAGACTAACTGAAACATGGAGGGAGTGGTGAGGATTTCCGCTTTCGATTAGCTGTTTTTTTTTTATTCCAGTAATGTCTCCAGGCTGGTTTCGGCTTTCTAACACACGGCAGAGACAAAAAAAAGAGGAACTTGAATCTTGGTTTACCGCAGAAAATGTCCTTTATGCAACTTCACTACATCTTTAACCACAACACAGTGTGACCTCTTTCAAATCATGTGTGAGGGGTTTGGAGAAAAAAATAAATGGAAAGGCCAGATTTAACATTTAAAACTCTTCATTATCATCACAAGTAATTGTCACTTGAATGAAACCTCCTCCACATGATCTAATAATCATCGATTTAAAACGTGCACTATGTAGTTTTGGGGAAGAAATCAGGAGAGACAGATCTACATTGACATTGAATTTTTAATGCACAAACACAATAAAAATAAACAAACCGACTCTTTACTTTGTTTACATTTGGCGGACCCTGCCACCTCTATGGCTTCAACCAGCTGTCTGGGGACCTCCTTTTCCTCTGAGAACAGCTTGTTGTAATAAATATTTCCGAGTTTACCTCATCAATATTGCAAATATTAAAATTCTGAATTTGAATGTATTCTCCAAAACCACATAGGTACTACTTTACTTCAAGGTAATAAAAAAGAGCAGATTGGCTCAAGACAGGTAACTTCCAGGAAGAACATTGAAGAATATTTCAGTGCAAACTACAGATTTATATTGAGACAAAATAACACATTACCAACTCTATAAAAACACATTTAATTGTATTGTTCTAGACAGTCTCTTTCTTTTGTAATTGCTACAGAAAAACTGTGCTGATAACATGTGGTTACACAAGCTGTAAGGCCTGCACTACATACTGTATCAGGTCAAACCCTGTATAATAAGTCTTGTCTGCACGACATATCAAAACAACAACACTGGAGCAGCTCGTCTTCACGACTTCCACTCACCTCGTTAATGAACCGCTGCAGGTTCTTAAAATCCCCCGAGCTGTCGAACAAACCGTGCACTATGATCACCGGCTTGTACCCGACCACCGCAGCCCAGAGACACGCACCGAGCAGCGGATACAGCAGCCCGGCCGCCCCGCTGCACCTCCACCACCTCCTCCTCGGGGTTGACGCAGCGGAATGAGAGCCCTTCATTACAACTCAGAGCAATTCAAATAAAAACCTCACAGCTTTACAAAACAAAAAAATATACACAACTTTAAAAAAAAAAATTAAAATTAAAAATGTTTGGCTAATGTTGTGCTAACATCTTTAGCTCCCTTTTGTTTTTGTTTTTCCAAGCAGCGGTGAAGAAGGGGCTGAAGTCCGCTCGCCAGTGTCCCTGAAATACTGCTGTTCAAGCAGCGTCCCGGTGTGTTTACTGTTTAATAACAGCTGCTGCTTTTTTGCTTTGGTTTCTTCTGTTTGTTCCGGTTTTAAATTAAAAGCGAGGCAGACGCGGTTGACGTCATTTCCGGGTCCAGCTCGTCCAATCAACGGTGCGGACACAGAAGAGCCCTGATTTCTACAATAGTCATTTTAAATGATGAGTACACTGTGTACTAATGAGCTAATACACCTTTAATACATGTTATCATCCGGGTGTCTTCATTAAAATGTGACACTTTATAATAACCACCTTTAATAAATGTTACATTTACAGGTAATTCAACTTTAGATAATAGTTATTTCCCTTTAAACATACTGAAATGAAATGCTTCTATAGAGGTTTATAAACACCAGTCACATCCTAAACTATAAACAATGGCTTAATAAATGCTTTGTTTAATGTTAAAGTTTAGTTCATTGTCAATTCACCATTTAAAGTCGAGCTGAAATGAAAAATGTATATTTATGTGCACTTTTATAACAATATATCTAAATATATCTATTTCTTTGTAATTTTATATCAAAACTGATCAGGACTTCTTCCTCTACATAAGTTTGTGCTAACCAATTTAAGACAATAATGTCACGCCATCTAGCTATCAATTTATCTCATATTTTATGCTTAACTTTACCACAGCCTCTTATTAGTAATAGACTTTTACACTTTTTTTCCTCCTAATGGTTTTTATTAAAATAGTAGAGTTCCTCCCTGGAATTAGAAATCCATTGTACATGCAGGAGCTTCCTGAGCAAAGCTGGGTTACAAAAACCTACGACACTTATAATAAGAATACATTATTAATAAAAGAATTCCTATCAGATAAATTACAAGATAAGCTGAAAATTTTAATTTTAAAACAATGAAGGTGATGGAGGGATGTACTCTAGTCCTCACTTCCTGCAAAATATATAATTCACTTGAAGCTAATTTGAGGTTTCAGCTGTCCGAATTAGTCAAATCACAGTTAATGCTTTTCTGTCTCCTTGTTGAGCAGCAGTGGGGGGTCAGTAGTATTTTACAAGCAGTGTTGTAAAAAGTACCCAAAAGTCATACTGACTCTTTATACATCGCTTGTGTTAAAGTATTACTAAATGTGAAAATCACCTGCACAAATAGAACTTGAGTAAAAGTTTTCAAATATCTAATATTAAACGAGCTTAAGTTTTAAAAGTCATTTTCTGGCATTAAATGTAAGTACAAGTGAAAGTACAAGTTCCTGAAAATCATACTTCAAGCACCATTATGTAGAAATTGGCATTTTGTGCCACACCACTGTCGTGAACACAAATCCCAAGTCTGCAACAATTTGTCAGATGTAATGTAGGTGCTCACTACAAACAAAACTCATCACATCATAACAATTTTATTTGTTGAAAACGTGTATTTTGAAGTGAACATGTATGTAACGCTGTGATCCCACCCTCTAAATGAAGTTACATACAGAAACAAGAGATAGAGACACCATTCACCCGATTTAAGACACTGTACAATTAAGATCCTTACATGATGCTGCTTTAACTCCAGCCATCACCATTTATAAATAGGAGACTTTACATCTGGGCCTCTATCGAGTGCCTGTTTGCTTTTCCTGGGATTCTTCCTGCTGGATCTCATAGCTGTTGTAGAAATCCCTCATCCCCCTGTACTTCATAGCTGCAACAGCTCACTGATTTCTGCAGGTATGCCATTCAGTACCTGTGACATTCGTCAAACCAAAACAAACGCACCTCTGAGGAGTTTGAACACCCTCACACACTCTCTCTCACAACACACACAAAGAGCCCATGTGATGACAGGCTTTATTAACCAGTCCTGCAGGTTGAGACCAGAACAACATGCCCGAACAATGGGGCCAACGCCTCTTTACATTCATTTCAAATACAGTACATACAAACATGCACTCAACTCAATTAAAGGATGAGCTCACCCAAAAATGAAAATACTGTCATTGACAAAAAAAAACCCACAAATGGCTCCGGACAGCTCTTTAGGCTTAATCCATGTCTCTGGAAGCACTGATGTGATTTGAAAATAATTTATTTACACCGTTTTTAAAGTGAAAATCCTCACTGTACCCGCTAAGCTAAAAGTGTGCAAGGGCTCAATCGTGTCTAGAGGATGTGATTAACATCATTTCAAATCAACTTTGTGGTTTCCGCAGACGTGGATGAGCATTTTTATTCCATTTTTAAAACCAGTCCCCATTTACTTCAGCTGTTTTGTAGAATGCTGCGATGCTGAAATGTTTTGTGAACAACAAAACTTCTCCTGACTTTCTATCAGCTCGAGGGTGAGTCAATCATGACTGAATTTGACATTTTTGGGTGGACTTCATTCACCAGCTTTCTGGATTTTGGTCCATTTTAAAACAGACTTGTTCATCCGTAGCATCATCAATTGGATAAACATTCACACTCTGATGAAACATATTTATTCTCAGTACGAGAGAAGCTGCTGGTCAACTCAGGTAGAAGGAGTGCAGTCATTAAACACACTTTCTTTGGTTTGTTCTGATTAATAATGGAGTGTCAGGCTGGCTTTAACAAGTTTTATTTTTTTAACCCAGTGATATCAAAGCATTAGATGATCCCATTGTAGTGAATATGATGCAGCTCGCTTGCTCAGCTCTTGCTAGAAAAGGAAAGTGATTGATTGCCTCACAAAAAAAGCATGGAAAGCACCTCAGAGACACTGTGTTCAGTCTTCAGTGTGGTCTCAGATATAACCGCTCCAGTGAAGCACATCGTGGCATGCACAAGAAAATATCCGCAAGCCTCATCAAAACTTCTGCCAACTGTTGCTCGAGTAGAAGAGTGAGGGCAGGAGCAGCGCTACACAGTAGGCTGCAGTAGCTCCTGTAGCTGACACAAGGTGTCCTTCAGGGTGACAGCTAATGTCTCTGCATGCGTCTCCTCGCAGCAGTTGAAGGCGGTGATGGAGAAGTGGACGTGGTCGGCCTGGGGGTTGTAGCAGACGGCGTAACCGTCAGGAACGAGCGGCCCGAAGCACATCACGCTGTCTGTGTTGGCAGGCACCTGAAGGAGAGAGAGAGAGAAGATAACATGAGATAATGTAGCGATATGATGAAGAGCGTGACGGTTGAAAGCAACTGTGTTTCTGCCACAGGAAGTTTCCCCAGAGATCTTTGGGTCAAAATTAGGTTCCTGGAACATACACAAAAATCCCTGACGACAGCCATAAACATATTTTGGCAGTTTCTAAAATAAAAACAATTGAGGCAAATGACTTTTTCTCTACAAAATTTCAGCGCATGGTCAGCAGAATGAAAAGTTTCCAAAAGTTTCACTGGGATGTTACTCCTACGATTATAGGTGACACTTCCAGTACGCAGCGGACCTCGCATAAGTAAGCATCGAAGGAACTGAACACACGATAACGTCGCTGACCTAAACCTTCACGAACGATCACTCTAAGAACGAAGATTAGCGCCCCATCACCATGGAATACGCTAGTTCACATCACGTTAAAGCTGACCTATTTCAAACATTTCACAACACATTGTAAAGGGATAAAAGCAAAAAATGTGAAATAAAAAAAGGGAAATAAATCAGGCAATAAAAATCACATGAGCCTCTGATGTCAGGCACAAAATCAGCTGGAAGAAAAAGTAGGATGTCGAGGAGCAATTAACCCACATGTCTGAATGTCATCATAAAAACAAGAGAAGATTAGCATCTTGATGGCTGGAAACTCCCAAACTGAGTTGACAGTAAATGCAGAGTATTAAAAGAACATCACATGCTCCAAAACAACCCAAACACTGCTCACATATTTACAGCCTCGCTACCGAAATTCCCACTTCCCGTTGGGACTGGCCACATCTTCTCTAAAACAAATCTCACACACCTGCCCTGTGCGGAGCTTCCAGTGTGTTGCCAGGCCGTACGCCGTATCCATGAAGATTTTGGGGACGCTCAATCCTTCCTCGATGGCCTGAAGCTTGAGACCCAGCAGGTGGCTGTCAATGCCGTGTCCTTTAAGTGCCTGAGCAGAGCAGGAAAAATAAAAGTAGAGTTAAAGTGTTTATGAGTTCGGAAGGATAAAAAAGACAAAAGTTGAGCGTTCAACTTGTTATTTACCTGTTTGGTCAGAGCTGCATAAGCATCGACAGCCTCTCTGAACAGCTGGAGCTTCGCTTCCCGCTGCGACACAAAGACATAAAACATAAAACCACGTTTCTCCTCCTATCACCTGAACACAACCAAACAAGCTGAAATTAATCCACAGTGACGTTTCTCACCGACACAGACGGATCATCGAATGCCAGAATGAACTTGAGCGTCTGATTTGTGGGCGAGCGGATGTATTCTGTCCGCCCTCCTCGAAACATCCTCTGAGAGACAATATCGCAGGCAGCACAGACCTCGTTGTGAACTCTGGAAAAAAAAATTAAATCTAAAATCACAACCACTGCTAATTTCTATTATTCTAATACAATGTTTATTCTGCTCAAAACAACAAAGAATACAGAAACAAATTATCTAAATGAGGAAGTCTGACATTGTGGCACCTCCTAAAGATAAACTTGGAACAAAACTGTGCCTCCCACACAGCACATACAGAACATTTGTTTATATTTTGGCACCATTGTAAGTCATGCCGAATGAATTATCAGCAGTTCCAGTTTGCAATGAGCCCATGGATGTACAGACAACTATCACTGGACTACTTAAAAACCATAGAAAAGTTAAAAGCACCACATTTTTTAGGCAAGTTTTGAATTACAAGCAGTATCTTTTTTTATGATTTCCAGTCTTCTCAAATTTGGGGACATTTGTTCACAATGGACACATGAGTGTTTTCAGATTCAGATGTAGTAACCACTCGGAGAAGAAGTGAAAAATTGCTTTGTTTGTTGTGCTCATAAATTCACCACTACCTCTGAAGAAAATACAGTACCTTTTTATTTCAAGAAAATAAATGACTTAAGTGTTTCCCTTCAACTCTCCTCACACTCTGCGATCTAAATAAAATATTTCTACTAAAACAATACATCTTATCATCACGCACCTGTAGTAGGCGAGCTGCAGGGCGACCTGGATGAAGGAGTGCGGACTCAGCTTGTGCTGCTTGGGAAGCTCCTTGCCGAACCTCTTGAAGTTCAAGACGTTCACGTCGAGGTCGTTGATCAGTCTGCAGGAAATTTAAAACATTCTAAACTGAATTTATTTAATGTTTATAACCTGTGGATGATTGCTAGTTAGGTGGAAATAAAGTGAAGTGTTGCCAGAACAGACCCTCAGATCCCCCAGTACTTTGAGCAGGGGTTACATCTGTCCAGCTCAAATATAAAAGGCATGATGAAACGCTTTAGTCATAATTTACATGTTACATGATCAGGATGATTAGAGTGACCTTTTTAAATTACACAGCAGCATATAAAAGGTATCACAATGGCGCCTTCTTAGTGTTGTAAGAAGGCAGTCGAAGTAACGACAGCTTCCTCAAGGTTACATTTACACAGAGAAGATAGATGTGTTTACTCTCGTGTGGCTTTCCTCATTTCAGCTCGGTTGGATTTGGAGGTAAAGGTAAACATCTAGTTTACAGTGTGCAGCCAGGCCATTGTTCTCTTATCATCCCGCAGAGACTGGACTACATTCAAGGTAAACCACTTCACCCTGCTCACGAGGGGAAGAAGAAGAAGTGAGGAGCTTACATGTCGAGGTTCTGCTTGGCGTGCTCGATGTCCCGCTTTATTTCCCGGTCTATGTGGAAGTAAAGCTTCTTTGGCATCGGTAGAGGGACCAGCGGAGCTCTCTTTGGGTCCGGTTTCTCACTGCAGTCAAGAAAACACACAATAACTCAAGAGTATGAATGTAAAACACAAATCCAGACATTTTCCATCTCATTTCCACCTATCCTAACAATCTATCCCGACGAGATCTGTACATTTCTTCACTAGAGGTGGAAAAAGGCGGCGCAAAATAATTGCACTTTTTTACAAGAAAAGAAACAACTTTATGAGTTGCATTCAGAGCCGAATTAACTAGAAGGCCCAAATAGGTAAGAATTGTTGTGGGTAGCATTTTACAAAGTTTATATAGCTTCTTGTAACTGAACAACTCACAAAATTGAAAATTTTTTCAAGGGAGTCTGGTGATACTGCGGTTACAAGTTCAGTGTGTTCAAAGATGTCTGCTGCTGACATTGGCAGGTTAAGAGAGCCCAAACATGTAATTTACATCATCATGGGATCACTCAGGATTGATGTTAATACCAGGTGTGAACGGGGCCTTTATCTCACCAGTAGTCCAGGATGTGATCCAGCAGCGTTGCTATGGGCGGACCCTCAGCTGTGGCTTGTTCATACAGAAGACCCCATGAGCCGTCCTCGCCCACCACAAACTACTCAAACAAACACACAGATGACAGTCAGCTGCTCCGTCGCCAGTCCAAACAAAAACAGTCATAAATACTCCTGCTGCCTACCTGCAGCGTTTTATCAAACCAGCGGTTTCCACTGTTGGAGAACGTCCCGCCTCCGTGAAGAATCTGTGCTGCCTTACGGCTGGCGTACCTGTCAATCAAAGATAAAACAAATAAAATCAACATGCAGAAAAATACTTGTATTTCCACTTTCTGCTACTTTATAACTCTACTCCACTACACAGTTACAAGTTACTTTTACAGAAAGAACAGATAAAAAATCTGATTATATTATGCTGTGGTGGTATATTACAAAATCTACCCAGTAGTTTGCAACATATCTAAATGCTCTCACATGTATTTGTCTGGATGAAAACACATCATTATACAATTCTAGAGCAATACAACACTTTGAATGGAGGCATCATACATAACATAAAATCAAGGTTTTAACCTGTGATAGAGTATTTTTTCAACTTCTTTCTAGATACAAAGCTGCAACAACTGGAGCGACATTCAAAATGCAGGAAGTGACAGCTGTATATTGTTGCCTAAGACCGAGTGTCAACAGACAGAACAACGATATCTGACCACACTCAGAGGAGATTACTCAACACATTTAGCAAACACAGAAATACCTGAGTGTCAGAGGATGGTGTGTGTGTGTGTGTGTGTGTATGTGTGTGTGCATACTTCTCATCTGATATTCTCATGACTGGAGAATCCAGACACAAGGAGAACAGTCCCGTCTCTATCAGCCGCACTGATTCCTTGTTCAGTTTATCTGAGTCACAGAGACAGACAGAGGAAAAAAGACCAAAATATCACAAAAACAAACACAGACTATTTAAACATTTCAGTTAGACACATTTAGCAAAACATGCAGACGTTTATCAGAGAAGTCAGGATTCGTTGGCCTGAAAGCCGTCTAATCTCAGGTTGATTTCCTAAACAGGATGGATTCACAGGTTCCAGTTCATGCCAGTGTGACGTAAGAAAAACATTTCAGACATCTGAGATATATGTTTGAAAGGTAATAAATCCGCCACAGTGATCAAGAAGTCCGACTGTCTCTATTCATTCTTTACAGAGAGTCTGGCAACGTAGAGCAGAAGTGTGAAAAGAAAAATGCAGTGAAATTAAAGTAAAAACATAAATCAAATAAAAGCTACGGGACACGTTGTAAAGCGACCAGCTGGAATTATTTCCATGAGCGTGATGTTTTAAAACATTGAAAACCTTAAAGTTTTACTATATTTTACCAGTACAGTAAATACTCCATACACCCATTTGACGGGAGTGTATGTACAACAAAGTTAGCAGGATTAATATTGGCAATATATGTTTCCGCAAACCACAGATATATTAAAACTTAACGATTCTTTAGGTTTCTTTTATATTTTATGTCGTGATAATGCTGTCATAATGATCTTGTCGGTTAAGCCACAACACTAGGAAAAGATCATCTTTTGGCTAAAAATATCCACTTCTGTCACCACAAAACACGGTGGGACATGTCCTTAATTCTCATCAAAACTATCTGGTTTTGTTGCCACAAATAGGCTGAAAATTGTCTTGAGATCGCCTTAAAAGTATCCAGTAGTGTCGCTCTTACTAATGTTTGAAACACAGTCTTGAACTGTGATCACCGGCTTGGCAAACTTCTCTCTAAACTCCTCCACCTCCTGATATGAAGCACAGATCATAAACATGTAATGTGAATGTGATTTGACACATCAGTGTTTTGCAGAAGCGTTGACTGCCAACATTTCTTCCTGCCGACTCTCCTGTTACGTAGCGGCGCGCTGTACCTTTGAGCAGGCGGTTGTAGGCCTGTCCCCAAGTGTGACGGTGCTCGCTGGTCAGGATTCCCATCGGCTCTTTGTCCGTCTTCCAGGACTGAGATCTGATCCGCAGCAGCTGACTGTGAATCTGACTCTCTGTCATGCGAGAGCCGTCGCTGTTGTAAACCTCCAGCTGGAAGAACTAGAAGAAATAAAGGAGGCCGTGTTTGTTACGCAAACTCTGATGTCTGCTGGGGTGAAGCTTTTTTTCTGCGGGTGTGTTCGTAGTAAACATATTTGTGCCGATTCGTTAAACCTCTGGAGTGTTTTCACTTTCACAATCACCAACATCAGCAGAGCTGCTGCTGCCAACACAAAATGAATATCAGACACAAGTGACTCTTCCATTCTTTACATTTGGGTTTGGAGCTGATACGAACTGGTCTATTAACCGATTAATCAACCAACAGCAAGTGTAACGCTAAACAACACATTTTTAAGTCAGTTTTTAGGCAACAGCATCCAAAATAACTGGTGCTAACTTCTCAAATGTGAATATTGCTATTTTTCATATTCTACTACATAGTAAGTTCTACATTTCTGGCTTTTGGACTGTAAATCAGACATCATTAGCAATTTTAAGATTACTTTGGGCTTTGGGAAATATATAATAATATAATAATAATAATAATATAATTATAATTTCCTGTTAAAATAATCCTTTGTTTCAGCCTTACTTGGGTTTAGCCTTAATTGTTCATATCCAGTGTGATTATAAACTGTTATAACCACCTTTGTTTACAAACACAGCAAACACATGCACCATAAAAATCCATATAGTTCAATTTGTCCAGGATTTCATTTAAAACTACTCAATCTGGTCTTCTGATACAATGAACGACATCACCTGAACATATTTCTGGGCATTTTCCAAATGAAAAAAAAAAATGAAAATAGGTTTTGTTTTGACTCCTCTCTGCCAAAATCTCTGATCTCACATGATAACCTGCTGCCAAAAGATCTTCTTGTGCGGTCATGTGACTCCTGTTCACAAGGCGCTGCACGTTTCTAATTGGTTTAAGTGTTCAGATAATAAACAGACCACAAAGTAAAAAAGAAAAAAAAGGTGTGACTGCACAAGAACCGACATGACGGAATGCTGTAAAACTTGCAACGACGGCGAGTCAACAACTAGAGGGAGCGAAATATGAACCCGACAGCGTCATCTATCGGCGGCTCGTCCCACCTGGTAGTTCCTGACGACGGTGATGTGCGTCGGCGAGCGTCGGGAGCGGCCGTAGTGGGCGATGTAGTCGTGTTTGGGCCCCGGGATCCTGCAGGAGGAGAAGAGGAGCGGGTAGAGCTCCATGCACAGAGGCTTCCCTCGCAGATCGTCCACCGGCAGCTGCCCGCTGACGGAGGCAGGAGGACAGATGTGACAGATGTGACAGATGTGTGTTAATATTTAACTTCTTTAGTACAGTTATTATTATTTTTTTGTGAACATATGTTTTATTTATTTATTCATTTTTCTGATCATATTGTTTTTATTTATTTTGCATTTATATTTATGAACATATTTTTTTTTAATGTATTTTTCTATATCTGTGTTTTTAATTTGTTCATTTCTGAATTATTGTTTTGTTTTTCTGAATCTTTTTTATAGCGTTTTTAATTAATTTTTTCATGAGTTTTTTACTTATTTATATTTTAAAAAATAAATAAAAAATATAAATATATTTTTCTGAATATTTTATTTGTTTATATATGCATTTTTTTTAAATGTTAAATGTTTTCTTCAAAGTTTATTTTTTAATTTTTATGAATTTTTCTCAATGTTTTTTTATTTATATTTTGTTCATATTTTTACATGTTTTTTTCTTAACAAATGTTTCTTATTTATTCATAAAAGCTCGGGACGCAACAATCTCACATTTTTTTCTACCCATAAGAACTAAAAACAACAGAGGCGTTTGAGTCGTGTGCTGTTGGCTTCACACAGATTCAGCTACAGACGGTGCGGGCGAATAAATTTAGCCACAGATTAACTTCATAGAGCAGAAACACAGACTGATGCCAGACGAGGTTTTAGGTTACAGGACCGAAATAGAAGCTGGAGAAAGTGACTGTAACTGACAACAGATTACTGCGGGAGGATTACTGCAGAATAAAGGTCGACAACAGTTTACAGCTCATAACTGCTGATAATGATCAGAGCAGATCATTATCAGCAGCTGCTTTCATTTGCTGTAATGGGATTAATTTATAGGCTCTAATACTCTCTGTATTCATCTCTACAGAGCAGAAAAACACAGACCGACCATTAAATATGAATTTTACTTAAGTCAGTGTGAAATATAAATGTTTCTGATACATACAGTGTGTTTACCCAAGAACTTTATTTAAGTGCAATGTTTAAGTTCTTTACTAGAATATTTTAATCTTATACCACTTCATAATTCTTCTTCTTCTTGGCTATACTTTGGATTGAAATATTGCACTTTGTACTCAATTTCTTTTAGATGAGAACGATTATTTCTTATACAAAACACAAGATGAGCTTCAAAAACATTTGCTCAGGCAAAAATACATCTCCCTCTTATCAAGTGAATTTAGTTTGAAGTTTAATCTTCTTTTAAAAAGTAATAATTGACTAATTCTGCCGGTGCAGTAGAAATATTTCAACCTCTTCTTCTGACCAAGATTTCCTAATAACAAGTTGATTTAAATTAAAACCTCACTCACTGAACAGAAAAAGTCATAACAGGATAAAGATTTTTATTTAGTGGATTCATCATCAGCTTCTAACCTTTAAAACATTAGAAGTATGACCTGCTGAGAGAATCAATAACTGTCTTTGTTTATTTGGCTGCAGCTCTGTTCTACTTACGTGTTGATTTTGGCCTTGAAGTCGAGAACTGCTGCAATCAGTTTGGATGCAAACCTGCGTGGAGACAAACAAGATTAACACGTTAATCATCTTTGCAAAATGTCACCAGAAGCTGCCGGAGTATTTTCCAGGTGTTTCGTTTTTCTTTCTGTCTGTGAACATATTTAATCTATCTTAGTCTACATTTTAACTTTTGCAGGTTTGTCTAAATTGATTTTTTTGGGATTTTCTTTTGTATATTTCGTATGAGCTGTGTTGGAGGGAGCCTGAGAACAACTGCTCCAATGTCATTGCTGCATAAATTGCCAAAAAATAACTTAATTTATGTTGTGTTCAGTTGTTTTATTATGCTACAGAGGTGGAAATTCATCATGTACACGACAAACAACTCATATTTCAGCCAAATCTGCTCGGTGCGAGGAGCCAAATCAAGCTCGACCAACACTCATTTTTTGTGGGGGCGATGCTGCGAGGAATATTAGGAAGTTAAACAATCTGAAAATCAATAAATCAGCCTGTATACACACTTCATTGTCCAAAATTACACCAAAAGAGTAAACTTTGAGACGCAGATATGGATATACAGAACAGTAAATGTTCTCGTTTCATGTGACTGTTTTGTTTAAAGAGTTGTTTTGTTTCCTCGTCCTGAGATGGAGCAGGTCGGCAGGTTAGAGGGTCTGAATGACAACAATGATTTACAGAATAAACAGGTGTTTGAGTGCAGATCATGTTAAAGGTCGACATCCTGGCAGAGCGTCGTCACCGTGAATGTGCCCGACAGGAAATAAACACAACGATGCTGGGCTGCACACTGTCTGCTAGACAAGTGAACTGCTTTAGGATTGGGATCGAATTGTATTGACTTCTGGTATTAGTTTCTCTCTATAGATGGATGCAGTCAAACAGACATCTCGTTACAATCGAGTGTCTATGAAGAATAAAGCACAATTACATTTTTTTACAGAGATGAAAGAGTTGTGACAGCCAGCCCATTCACCCCTGTTAAAAACATACACAAAATTCATCGATGGCACGAAAGCAGTTGTAAGTGTCCACTACTGGGCTGTTAGTCTGTGTGTGTGTGTGTGTGTGTGTGTGTGTGTGTGTGTGTGTGTGGTGCTGACTCACAGTAGCTGGCTCCTCCAGCCGTTATAATCTCTCCTGGGCAGAGAGATGGCCGGGTTCGAGTGCACGGGCAGCGGCTGTCGGCTCTCCAAGTACGCCCACTGCACCCACCAGGGAGCAATCTACAGGGGAGAGACCACACACACACACACACACACACACACAGGGTTGACATTAAAGTCACAGTAAACAGTGATGATGATATACAATCTTTGAAGACCTGATGTTAGACTGACGAGACATTCTCATCTACATAAAGAAGGATGTGTTTTCAGCCCCCTTTATTCATTCAATACTTAAACATCTCTTAACCCGCTCATTGTCATGTTCATAACTTTATTTTGGGTTATTACTAGAATAGGTTTACATTCTTTAGTTCCAGACAACCCCGTCTGTCAGAAACACTGTTTTAGCTCCTGTCTCTTTAAGACCTGGTCTCCTCTGATTGGTCAGTGCACAGACGCCTGACTCAGCACCGCTAACAACAACAGAGTAGCTGCGCTAAATCACGCATACGTGCCAAACAGGTAATTGGGCAACAATCATGCAAATCTGTGACATGGTGATGTACTGTGATGTCACAAAGTCACAGAATTAAAGGCGGGTTTACTGACGAGGCGTTTCAGGAGCAGTGTTTTCTGTTGGGAGAGAGGAGCTTCTGTTGGTGGGGACTTTGACCTTTTAACTTTCAAGATCGTTTACATGTACAAGAACCTGTAAAACACACTGAAACAAAAGACCACAATATGAGTCCTTTAATAGATTCCTAATAGAGTTATTAAAATAATATTTAAAACATTGCAAACTAGATTTTTCTCTACATTTTCTCATAAATGATTGCATGAACTTGAATGAAGGTAATGAACTACATGTGTACCATGATTGTCACTCACTTCCTGTATAATATTCCACTGCTTTCTTTACTGACGTTTTTTTTTTTGTTTGATTTGTTTATATCCTGTTTATTTGATGTTTTCTGCTGAGTGCTTTTATTGTGAAGGGCTTTGTAACTTTTTTTACTTCAACATAAATCAATTTTTATTTACATTAAAAGCTGTTATACATTTTTAAAAGTTAATATTGTTTTTTCTGTGTGGTGCAGGTAATCAAATTATTCCAAAAATTCATTTCAGGGATGAAGAATTAATTCCCAGGCACACTTTTCACCTCTGTAGCTGTAGATTTATTAATAAACATTATGTTCACTTGTGTCGTGATGAAGGTCTCTGTGACTGTAACAGCAAACCTTTTTAATAAATCTATCAATGCAAAGTTAGAAAATTGGTGCAGGAAAAGTTTACCTAGCGCAATATTGTGTAACAGTTTGCCGTTACTATAATGATAAATTAAGGACTTTCTTCAGGTAGTTTTGAGACCTCGGGGCAGGTGGAGCTTTGTTTTGGATTGATATATTTATGCTTCAAACACACCCCATCCCTCTCTAACACCTGTCACATCACACACGGACCCAGTTCCTGGTGCTTCTGGCTCTCCTCTCCAGCTCCATCTGCAGCTTTGCACCGAGGCCTCCCTGCATTCCGAACTCCTGCACCATCCTGCGGGTGTGGTTGATCTCCTCGGGGGGCAGCAGGGGCTCCAGGGCCCTCAGGTAGGCCTGCAGGGTCTGGGCCAGTGGAGGCACCGGCTGATTGGGCACTGAGGAGAAGAAACACGGCTCCTGCCTCGCGGACACCTGGAAGACAGGGGTGAGACGTTCAAGGACTGCTTACGTTTAAAGTGTGGCACTGCAAACTGCCTTGAGGACAAATTAGATTAAAACATTTAAATATTATTATAGTGCTGGTACAGTGAGTCTGCATGTCAGCACGGTGTCACAGTTTGACCTCATGCCAATATCAGCAGGGCAGGGCGTATCAAAATAGGAAGTGCGAGAGATATGATTTTGTGATCCTCTGCTTCTTATTCGTTTACAGCCATGCTTGCTATAACAACTACACCGTATGTGTGAGAGTTCAGGTCAGTATGTCACCAGTGAGAATCTTAAAAGTGACACTAAAGTCTTAAAAAAACAACAGATAAATACTCACCCGAGACAGCCATGCTCTGCAGCTTCCTGCGTGAATTTTCCTCAAAATCATATTTTCCTTAAGTCATAAAACCCGCTGTGCGTCGCATCAGCGTTGCTTTTTATGTTCTAATAACTTTTCCCTCCCACAAAAGTCGGACGGTCAACAGAAGTCCAGTCCTCCGCCCGCTTCCTCTCCTCGGTGGAAGAAGATGAGAGTCGTCATCACTTCGACGGGTCCTTAGTTTGAAAACATCCGCGCAAGTGTTGGTGAAACACAAGCAGGGTGAAGCTGTCCGTGTTTGGCTCGTTCAGGCTGCGAGCATGCAAACATTCACGTACCGAGCTGAACTCATCCGACTGACGCTACAAGTCTGCACACGTGTTGACGTAAAACTGTTTCCGTATACAGCAACGTGACTCCGCGCGCAGTACCGCGTCCCTCCGCAGAGTGTCGCTGTTACACATCAAGATGGCGCCGAGTGCATAAACTTTAATGTAAACAAAAACATTTCTTGAGAATCTAAGATATATATTCACTTAACACCTTAAGGAAAGTTAATTTGATGTATGTAATTATAATCATATTATATTCTTGGAGTCATTTTGAGGTGTGTTCAACAATGATAACACCTGTTTGTTTGTTGGTTTGTTTGTTATTTGAAGATGTTAAATAAAGATTTTTTTTAAAAAAAAGGTAAGCAACAAGGTTACACGTATAAAACACCAGGAGGAGCAAGACTATAAAATAATATTATAATACAATAAAATACAAATAAAACCTTGTAAATAAACAGCTGGTTTATGTTTTAAAAGCATTTTTGTTGCTACATTTATCTTAAGTGCTAATACCAAACTTTAAAAATACCCAGTTACAAGTAAAAGTCCTTTAAAGGTATGCAAGTGTAACCAAAAATGTACAAAAACTCTATTATTACAGTTTTTTTCTTCTTGGAGTATCTTCAAATTCTTCATCCCTGAAACTTGTTACCAAAGCTTAAAGGTTATGTAATATACTAATATAAATCAATAAACCATAATAAATTATAAAAGTATTGAAATTGTCATAAATTGAAAAAAAAATCTTAAAATTGGACATGTTTTTAAAAAAATCTAGTTTTATAAAATAAAAACACAGTAAAAGTACAAATATTGTGTACAAGTAACTAATACTATACAAAACCTGAATATATTGTTTGACAGTACCATTGGGTTAGTTAAAATGGTCTTCAGTTCAGTTTACATAGCTTTTAAAAAGAAGTTTGGAGAATGATTGGTTGCATCCAGTCTGTGTCTGTATTTTCTTTTATTTATTTGAACATTTTCATGCGTTATTTTCCAATTTCCAGTTCTGTTAATCATCTCAAGACCTCTCAGATTTATTTTGGGACCCACTGAAGGGGCCCTGACCCCCTGGTCGATGGTGATGCCTGGTTTGATGGGGTGAAGGGGTTTGACAGATCCTGGCCACACTGTCATCAGGATACAATGAGGTGCATTTGAATTATTTTATTCACAAAAAAATAACACATGGCAGAATCTGGAACATTACTTCAACTGATATATATATATTTAGAATACATTTTACTATAGTTACAGTATTAATCTATATGTAATAACTGTGTTAGTTCAGTGGTTAGACAGTGGTGATAGAAAACAGTTAACGAGAAGCATCAAATTGATTTGCACATACTGCCAATAACAAATACAGGAAGAGACAACACTGTTTTCAGATATTTATTATGTTTTTTTTCTCTTGAAGCCAGCTTCTTCAACCATCATAGAAAAAAAAATAATATGCACAGACTTTTTCTTCTTTCACCAATTAAAATATTCATTTAAAAACAAAAAAAACACTGTATTTATTTAATTTATTGTATTATGAATGTGATAAATCCAAGAGTCATTTATTTATAAGTTTATATGTTGATTGAATTTTACACGTTTCTTCTCAGAGATTTTCACTCACACAGCTCTCTCTCCACTTCCACATGACAAAAATAAAATAATAGCTTTATTTATATCAATACATATTAACTCAACTGTTACCAGAGTTGTCATTGTGAACAGTAAGGCTCAATTAGGCCTCTAAAAATTGTCCTGCACACATCGCGCCACCCGTGTCGGTAACGTTCAACACGACACCCACTGAGAGACGACGTTTTCCCAAGAGGCTTCAGACAAATATATAATAATATATATATTGTATATAAATATACAAATATCTATATAAACTGATCTTCATATCATCTGTTTGGACAAATCCAGCAGGCACATGAGACCAGATGATATAAACATCACTCTTCTTTGCTGAGGCAGTGCTGACTTCCATTTAGAAAGTACATAAAAGAAACTCAAATATATGAACTAAAAAATTAAATCTTATCAGTATCATCATATTGCATAGACAAGTGATCATTCAGTGCAGACCTGAGGGTCTTTTATAATATGTACCGTACTTATACATTCATATTTGTTTCCCTCCATTCCCCTGAAAATAAAACTATCCTTTCCCCAGTAAACACAACGTTCCTCTTCTTTCAACTGCATACACCAAATTGTACTGTACACTTCTTCCATAACACTCATTCATTCTGAAGCTACACACCACAAGGATTACAAACAGTCGCTTCAACACGTCAAATTAAACAAAACATGATAACAATCACGTTAATTTCATTCAACAAAAGTGTTGGTGATCTCATCACATGGGCTATTTTGGCGAGGTGACTGGCTTCTACCGAGGGCAAGATTCATCTGGAAGACAGAGAGACGGAAATGGAAGGTAAATAGGTGAATCTAGGATTCTACGTCTAATTTTCTTTACTTCTTCCCATTCACCAACAGTGACATTTATGGCTTTATGAGGTCCATAAATGCAACCATACCATTCCATTCGCTCTCTAATAACATCAATTTATCAAATTTACCTTTTCCATTGCTGCATTTAGAAAAATGACGTCACAAATCATTAAGTCTTTGCCCACACTGCTAACATGCTACCATTTGAAAATGTTTGTTTACTGAAAGAATAAAGATGGTTATTTTTTTCTTTTTGTCAACAAATCCTATGAAAAAGACAAAAGCCAAGGCCCGGTCATAATAAAGTAAGCTTTAGATCATAATCACATGGAAACCATTTTCCTAGGTTGTCACGTGTTCATTATCATTCCACGGCAACCAAAGAGACAATTGATAATTAAATCTGGAGGGACATCCGGTTATATATCAAGGTTAAACAACATATTGGTAGCCCATTAGGTTCTGTTAGCTAACAGCTAACGTTAGTATTCAGCTACTTCATAGCTAAAGTTACTGTCACATGCTTCGGTGTAGCAATAACATATTGTTGTAGGCTAACCCAGAAGTTAGCATCGCCCTGGTTCCATTGTCAAAAAGCCTGTGGGATTTTTAAATTTTGGAGTGTTGCTGAAAATAATCTCTGTGGCAAACACAGATTTATGATACTTACATGTTTTGTTCAGCAAGATAATCTTCACAGAGGAACAACATGCTGAAGGTGAGGTAGGCAAGCTAGAACCACCACTGTCAAATGCTAACGTTAGCTAACTGGTTGTCAAATATATTGTTTTCGCTTGAAATATGGCCTGATATCTGTCTGGATTTTGATTATACATCAACTGTTTTTAGTTGTTGATCAATCAGGCAGGAAAATGATAATGATTTGTCATTTGACATGACTTAATATATAATTTGAGCTGCCCAGAGGAAATTGACTGCAATCTAGGTGCTGCACCATAAATTATTATAACGTAAGCAGTCAACCTCTTCCTAGCTAACATTACTGTTCGACAGTGTTAAACTCCACAATAGTCAATTAACACTTAAACTATCTGCACACAACTCTGACACATTTATTCAAGCCTGGGAGTGAAACACACTGGATGTAACCCAATGGTTACACTAGCTAGGAAGTGGTTGAATGCTAACGCTAGCTAATGGGTTATTAAACATGTTTTTATTGCTTAAAATATGGCCTAGTGTCCCTTGGGATTTCCACTATACATTGTCTTTTCAGTTGTTGATCAATTAGGCGGTGAGATGATAACAATTTGTCATATTCTCAACGTTTATAAGACTCCCAACATGGAATGCTGCAGTACGACATTTGAGCACCCCAGAAGAAAATGGCTGCCATGTGAGTATGGTCTATTGTTGCTTATTAGCTGTGTGGCACTATAAACTTTGTTTAACATTCTGTGGTATAAACTGCTCCACAAAAGAGGAATAGTTTGCAGACATCCATGAGACGGTAATTCATTTAATTATGCAAACTAATTGTGATGTTAGCAACCAAGCTAACAAACTTGCCTTTTAGTTTGCATTTACTTTGTGTGCTAAGTTAGTTTGCTAATTTCCTCATAAATAAGTATTTACTTGATAAAATAATATGCATTGCTGGGAAGAAAATGTCAGGGGAAATAAACAACACAGTGAAGAGAAAAGAAATGGTGCTGTTGTGACCGAC
>OMLP01039649.1:29528-50442 GCA_900302685.1 Spondyliosoma cantharus | reverse complement strand
TATATAAAGGAAAGTTCAGGCACTCCAGCCCTCTTCTGTGGTGGCAACACTGAAAATAAACCTCTTAGACTCAGTATAGTCCAACGTTCCTATGGAGAGTCGGCAACCGGCAAAACAATCTGAATCCATAATATCTCTCACTACACGTTATGTTTTTTGAGGAGGGGGTGACACTGACCCACTCTTAGACCCCGTCCCATAGCAATCCCAACGTTCCTTGTGCTTTTGGACACGATCGTTCCTCCGTCCACTTTAACCTCTTCCTCTTGCGCCTCCTCTCCCTGCTGCCTCCACGGCTCATGAGGGTACGGGGTGTAGGCCAACATGGAGGTCTCTGATGGGTACTCGCACACCTGCTCCAGCTGGTCCTCGTCGAAACACACCTTTCCCTGCAAACATGAGTAAAGACGGGATTATTTTTACAAGAGTGAAACAAGCACAGGACTTTCGTTGAGGAGACCGCTGTTTGTGCCAAGTTACCAGTGGTCAAAGGAGAGTTATTTTAACTTACTAACATGTTACGTACGTTATGTGGGTACATTCATAACTGAAGTTACGTAATTATTGAACCCAGATCACAATGTTTTAGTTTTCTTGCCTTAACTCAACCAGACTGAGACAGAGATCGGACAAAGATTCGATTCGCCCGTCGCTGGTACGCTGCAACAGTCATGTTGTTTTGGGAACGCTGATATGTGATCAACCTTTTCAGTGACACAGGAGCTGTAAATTATCTCTATTAGCACCCTCACATGCATCATTTGGACATAAAGTTATTCATCAGGAAACGATCCACTGAGTCTCGTCTTGTTTTTCTTTATTTTTCATGTTTATATTTACCTCCGTTTATATTTCTATGAAGGGAGTAGCATATTCTGTCTACTGGCGGTTATTGGTCGAAGGCAAAATGTTGTTAACAATTTGTAAATAGTAGAGTTCAGGCAAGTGTTTGATTTATTAGTGGTTGAGACAAAGTTAGAGGTTTTGCAATCAACAAACAAATAAAAGGTTGACATGAAAGAAACTTTTCAAAAGATCTTTAAAATCCTCATTAAAGAATCACAATTAAAGTTTAAAGAGGAGAATGTCTGTCTGACTGTACAGATACTACAGGATGTGTGGCTGTTTTCAAACACTTTGTGCCTCCATTATACAGTGACTTGTTTTAGAAACAAAGCATTGCATGCAAATAGCAAATGCCAGTGTTCGACCCGGTAAGGGCAGAGAGAAGTCTACTTTCTGCACCGACAGGTTCCTCTGACATGTGCTCACACGGTCAAATGTAAACAAGCTTTGAGTCACTGAGGAAAGTGTCTGTCTGTCTCTGTGAGGTGTTTGTTCTCTGTCAGGGTAATGTTAACTGACAGAATGAGGCTTATTGATTGTTCAGGTAAACAGCACGTATGCACAAGAGGAAAAGGAGAACGAGGCTAGCTGGTGTTTAGCTAATCTTTGCCTGGACTGACAGATATTTCAGTGGAGTTTGTTTACGCAAAGGCCAGCGAGGTGTAAACAGAACCGACACAGGAACAGGACGAAGAGGTCAGTGCAGTGTGTCTTATAATCACAGCAGCAGGTTTTGGACGTGTGCAGCAGCAAATACACCCGCAGGTGCAGACATGATCTGGATGGAGCATAAAACACACGGCACACAGGATACGAGTTACCGGCGCTTCTCCCTGACAGTGGCAGTCTGCAGAGGAGCGTAGATAAGAGCTCTGCATTAGCGAGGCTGGACGAATCGTGCTAAGGCACAGGAGGCTAATCCTCCCTCCCTGAACCTGCTTAACCCAACACAGCGGGACAGCAGAGCCAGCGGGAGCGACAGAAACTGAAAGAGTAGGAGAATAAGGGAGCGAAAAGAGGGAAGTTTGTCGATCATACTTCTTCACAGGTTCAATGTAGAACTATTACGCTTCTGTCTTTGTTCTGCAAAGTTCACATCACATGCCAGACCGACCCACAATCTGCTTTTTACAGTTCAAGAAGACAAACCTTTCAAAAGAGCGTATGAGATGAGAATATATTAAAAGCAGGCAAAAATGTCTAATATAAATGAATAAATAGATTTGAGGATTTTGAGATTATTTAAATTGTATTTTAATCAAGAATAAACACTGTAATCTTTGTTGTCAAGAGTCTGAATCAAGCTGGTGCAGGAGGCAGTCCAAGAGAAGAAAGCGGGTAAAATGGAGAGGAAATAGAGGAGGTCGTAGACGAGGAGCATGCAGGTCACCCCCCTCTGTGACATGATGGCGTGGTTCGGATGGGGGAGGGAAGGAGGCCTGACGTCAAACAGTCTGAAGGGCATCAACGAGAGAGCGACAGGTGGTCAGAGAATCAGCGCCGTAAAGTGGTCACTCACTGCAGCTCAAGACGGCTACTTATAGATAAACGATTGTTTATTTAAAGGAGTTTAGGTCCAGAGAACAGCATCAACCCCTAGTTTCTCTTTCCCTCTTGTGTCAATGGCTGTAGTCCCATCTCTCGAAACAGATGGCCCAGTGCTAAAAGTGTCTGAGCTGCAATTGGCGATTTAAAAATGGGCACATAATCGCTTCCTTGTGTCGATGTGTGCCTCTCGTTCGAAGGAAGTAGAGAAGTTTGAAAGAGGAAGTGAGCAAAAAACATGCAGTGTGACAGGGAGTTTCTGTTCGACCAAATTTGAGGCTTATAATCATCTTTAATCCTCTCAGTATGACTGTCAGTCATTTTTTTTTACACTGCCACATCTCTCTGTAACACTTCTTTGTCTTTCCATTTCACCCACGTTGTTGGGCGGCCTGCTGTCAGTCAGGCTCAACCGTGCAGTGGAGGGTCAAGTGTGGTCAAAAACAGTTTGCCAAGACTCCGGTCGAACAAACCAAACCCCCGCTAGGAAACAGCCACAGATGATACAAAGAGAGATTTGTCTGAGAGGAAGGGAGAGCTGACTCAACAGAAATGGCAGAACTGGTGCGAGGGAACGAGGAAGCAGTCTGTAACACGCTCAGCGGTAGACTGAGGTGAACTTGCAAGCAGTTTTAACGACATGGAAAACAAATCACCCAAAAACAACCCATGAATACAGTGAGATTCACCTTTACAGGATCATGTCGTGAAGCTTATTTCTGCTCTGTTGACAACTTTGTCATCCAGAATTCTCCGTTATTACATAACTGCTCATCTCCTACTCGTTCTCAAATGACGACTGGGTGCAGGAAAAGTTAAAAATGAGGAAACAGAAAAATGAACTCTGGTGATATTCACGACGAAAACCACTCGCGCTGAATTACTGTAAATACCAGTGTGGTCTCACGCAGACGAGCATGTGACATTAGGTAGGTTGACAGAATGCAAAAAAATGGGAGGAAGGAGCTGCCATTGTGGTTTCAGTCTCAGAAGCCTGCAAGATTAACTGTTTTCTTCCTGCAGAAGCTTTAAGAAACTTAATATTTCTAAATCAAACACTAGGAGTGTTTCCTGGACCCAATTTGAGCTTGTTAGAGGTGCTCAAACCATGACCGACTTTGAAATGAGTTCGTTTTTAAAGTCCAACATGACCATGCCATGACCATGAAGGCATTTTAACACTTTAAATGAGCTTTAGAGTTTTTTAAAGCAGCAAGGACTTTGCTTTCACCGTCTTTCTGTGATACCCACAAACTTCCAAAAGTCATTTTTTCCACAGCCCACACGTTTTGCTACATTTATGTGAATATATATGTGGTGAAATCATCATCGCAGGGTAAAAGTCAAACGTCGGCAAATATTTAGACCGCAGGAGCAAATGGCAAAGCAGATCACTCCAGGATTTTATGGCTAAGAATCAAGATGTCGTGCTTGATAAGGCTTTAATAGGCTTAGGTCGCTCTCTGTGATCGCACTTCTCAATCAAAAGGGATGTTCTCGCAGTGAAAGGGGAATCTGCTTGACAACGAGGGACCATCAGGCAGGTTACACAAGGTGATGCCCCGTGGACCACCTCTGATGGGAAACATGACAAACACTGGGAGACTGTATGCACAGTTAAGAAGCCAACGAGTTTGTTGGTGTGCGTACATTCATCTGTGAAAGGCAAACAAACACAGTTTCCACTCACCCTTTTTGGGGTTCCTCTGTTCTTGATCAGACACGACTTGTCCAGGCTCTGATATCCGCCGATCACCTCAATCTCCTCCGCTGTAGGGAACTTCTTCTTCACTGGCTCGGACTCAGTGGAGGTCGTCTTGGCCTGCTGCGGTGAGTTCTTGGCAGATGTCGACACTGCCGACCCCGTTGTGGACCCTGTCACTCCTGCTCCACCTACGGCGGTCTTTCTCGGAGTGATCGTAATGGTGGCACCTCTCTTCCCTTTCCCTCCGGAGGCACTCCTGATGGAGAAGAGGACGGGCGATGGCGTGGGAGATGGAGAGACACTAGGAGATTGGGAAGGAGATGGGGAGCATGGGGAGCAGACCGGGGTCGGGGCGCTCTCTGCGGGTTTCAGAGTATTGTCCGGGGATTGGCTCCTGAGATGTGAAGGGGTGATGGTGATCGTTTGGTTGGTTTGTTTGAGCCTAGATGTCGGAGAACAAACGCGCTGAGGAGACATTTTAGGGTTTTCTCGATCTTTCTCCTCAGTATTAACATCGTCCTTTTTCTGATGTTTTAAAAATCCTCTGGGACTTTGCTGCCCCTTGGTTTCTCTATCGTTAAGAGGAGTGTTTGGCGACGTAGAAGACTTCAGCGTTTCCTGCTCTTTCAGCTGAAACTGCTCTATCTGTCGCTGTATCGCCTGAACCCCACTAATGTCCTCACCTGAGAATGCTTTGCCGTCGCCCTGCTGTGCGTTTGACATCAGGGGCTTCACTTTAACAAGGTGCACTGACGGGATGTCTACAGTCCTGTCCCTCACACACAAGCCCGATCTCGAGCCGACAGTTTCCAAGTTGTAGATCCGGCTCATGGCTGCGAGGGAGCTGGGATGAGACTGCAAAGGGGAGGTAGATTGAACAGGATCTAGAGGCGATGTATATTCCTCTAACTCCTCCTCCGAGAACTCCTTTTCCACCTCCTCCTGTTCTTCTGTGTACTCGTGTTGGTCCCGGTGGCGCCTCAGCTGGTCTTCAGTGTCGTCTTCATCTTCAGATACCAGGGAGCTATCAGAATTAACTTCTGAGGCAGCAGTGGCGTACCCGCTTGTTACTTCCTCTCTGACAGCTTGTGAGTGTGGGACAGAAACGGGAAGTTGAGGGCAGGTTTTCAACACGCCGACTTCCTGTGTGACGTCAAACGCAGTCATGGATGTCTGCGCCGCTGCGTCTTCCTGTCCCCTCTCTGCTTCGACCAGCCTCTTCCGCATATGAGCTGCAGCTTCCCACTCTTTCTCTATTTCAGTTCCCCCCTCGTCATGCCCGTCCTCAGCTGTGACAGTAACCTCTGCACCTTCACTTTCACCTCCGTCTTGTGCCTCTCTTTGTTTCAGCCTCTCCAACTCTCTTTGCCTGATTTTCTCTCGCAAGGACTCGACGCGGCTCAGAGGCTTTCCGATCCTCCAGCTGTCCCTCCTCTCAACCTTTTTACCTTCTTCCCAGTCTTGTCCCTCATCGCTTTGAACATTTTTCTCAACCATTTCTTCGGCAACGTAAAACACAGATCTGGGGATTTGAATCTTGAGCGGAGAGATCCCCAGGGGTGCAGTCTTTTTCGGAGATCTTGGGGTTACATCATGCACGAGGTTCTCCGGTCCAGTGTCGCTGTACGTTTGCGCCTCCGGTTTGGTCACTTCATAAGAAGCCCTTTCTCCTTTCTCTTTGCTATAAACAGTTGTGTCTCCTATTTTTTCTATTTTACTTATAAGATCCTCTGTCTGTTGGGACAAAACAGAGTGTGTTAGGTAAGGTCCTTGCGGCCCTGTACCACTCCACTCTTGCCCTCTGAGGGGGTCTCGAGGCCGATCTGTGACAGGACAGAGTAGACTGGAGCACTCAGTGAAAGCTGATTCATGTCTCGAAGCAGCGTAACTCGGACTTGCGAGCTCTGATGATGCGGCAACAGGTGGGATTGTGCTTTCGAATCCCTCCTCTTTCCGAAAATCAGACACCTTTTTGTCGCAAACTTGCACCTCAATCTGTGGATCTTTCCCTACACTCAGCTCGCTCTCTAAACTTTTCTCACCTGACAGTCGTCTCACTTCTCTTTCAGCTCTTGCTCTCCCATCCTGCCTGATGGGTACTCTTCTAGCAAACGAGATCCCCTCTGTGTTTTTAACAGATGCCACTGTAAACCCCTCATCTCCTTCTGCGTCACCTGCCTTCTCCGCAGCCCTTACGTCAATGGGCTCAACTTTCTTAACTGCGCTCTTGTGTTCGTCCTCGTTTTTAAAAAGTCTCTCTCTCACCTTTCCAAATCTGTCTTTATCTAAAAGTCGTGCGTAGCCCTGTTTGATCTTCGCTGTGGTTTCCTTCCCAAAGCATGCTATGTCGACCCACGGCGCTACGCTCTTCTCTGAATGTATCCTGGCACGCATTTTCCTCTCATGAAACCCCTCGCTGTCTAAACCGTTTTCCTTAGCACAGAAGACCCGGTCGGAGAAGCTGGACGAGCGTTTCGGCACGCCTTTGAACAGCATATTCCTCCCGTCTGCCTCACATTGTTGGTCATCATGATCTCCTGAAAATGTTCTCATCACAGGCCGGAGGAAATTATCGGAGCTTTTGGATCGAGATGGAGGCTTGGGGTGCTCTCCGAATTTACTCAGCAGCTGGCTGACCCTCCCTCCTCTGTCAACGAACACATTATCGTCCAAGCTGTCCTTCCTGTCGTCTTTAATAACTGTTGCCTGGCCCCATGGTCTCTCTTTCTCTTTTTCTCTCAGCCAGGACATTTCCGTTCTGTGCTCTCTCGCCATACTCTCCCACCTTCCCTCCACGCTGCCCTTCATCTCTGCATCCTCTCTACCCGAACCTTTCCCACCTCCTGTTGGATGCCTCTCCTCAGGGCTTGCCGAGGGCTTTATGATCAGAACCTCCGAGGCTCGGATCTCAGTGACGCTCCCTCCTCCGGCCAGGATCTCCCTCAGGTTCATCTTCATCCCTCTCTTCCCCTGGACGTCCTCCTCGGGCCTCTCCCCCTCCGTCTCCCTCCATCTAGCCCTTCTCTCGTCGCTGCCCTTCCTGTCCTGCTCGATGATGATGATATTGTCGGCTCTGATTGTCCGAAGACAGGGGACGACAGGAGAGAATGTACCAGATGGTGGCTCTGTTTCATTTTCCTCTTCATCTTTTTTCACTTTGAGGAAATCCCGCTCCCTGACTGCGTCTTTAACCGACTCTCTCCACTGGCTTTTATCTTTCTCCCATCCCTCCCTGCTCATCTCTCTTTCTCTTCCTTGACTTCTGTCCCTGCTCTTCTCTTTTTCCTGTCCCTCACTTAAATCTCTGAATCTCTCTATTTTCAGCTCTATATCTCTTCCCCTTCCCGCCTCTCCATCTTGACCCCTGGGGCTGGATTTTTCTTTCTCCCTCTCTTTAACTTCCGGCTCGTTGGCTGCCTCCGCATCCCTCCCTTTCTTCCATGAACTCTGCGTGCGAATGAAAGGGTTTTCATGGACTGGAACTATAGTTTCCACAGACACCTGACTCACTTGTTCTGCATCTAGCCATAGCCCCGGATCCGGACTAAGTGACAGTTCGCTTGCCAGATTGACCGTCATAAAGCTGTCCGTGTCGCTCAGAGCATCAGAAGAAGATCTGACATCCACCTGCAGCAGACAGACGTCTTTCTCCTTCTCTCTGTCGCCCAAATTGTCCTGCTTCGCCTTCCTCCGCTGGATGATCCCTCGCTTCCAGGCGGGCATGCTGGCAAACTTCTCCTCCTCCTGCTTCTCTCTCCGCTCTCGCTCCTCCTCCTCTCTCCTCTTCCTCTCCAGCAGGAGTTGCTTCCATTCCGGCAGAGAGGAGACAGACATAACAGAAGAGGAGCCGGGATTTGGACAAGATGGTTTGCTGTTCTTCGTTAGAGCCTCTGGGAATGAAAAGATGGGGTAAAATCAGTTCCCTCTCAAAACAAGAGCTGCAACGAGCAGTCGATTAATCACTAAGTCAATCAAAAGAAAATTGCCAACTAATTTCATGATTGATTAATAGTTTAGATCATGTTTTAAGCAAAAATGTCAAACATTTGCTGGTTCCACCTTCTTAAATTTAGGATTTGCTGCTTTTCTTTGATATTAGCAGTAGAAAATGAGGAGTCTTTAGGTTTTAGACACTTAAACATGTCAATTCCAGCTCTGGAAATGATGAGCATTTTCCACAACTCTTGACGCTGTACAGACTGATCAATCAATCGATTAATCACGAAAATGATCATTAGTTGCATCCCCACATTAAAAAGAAGTGTGCATCAGACAAATCTGAACTTTTGGAACATATTACATTATTTTACTCTTAAGGGCATCAAGTTGATCAGCATATTGAATGTTTAACTGCATAAAAAAAAGATGCACATCAATGCAGAATCACGCAGCGGTACATTTGTGCAGTCCTAGTTGTCCAGATGTCCTCTGAGTTTAATCTTTTTACGCAAAATAATATCACAAACTTCAATCAAATCAACACACTGTGCATATACAACAGACGCGAGCTTTTTTTTCCCTGCTTAAGTCCATGTCTCAGAATGTGTAATCAAACTTACCAAAACCCCAGCAAAGATATCACAATATCCGCCTCGACTGGTTGTCATCGCCACTTGTGCGTCCTGGCTGTGCGTAACGCGCTCCCCTCCTCGACGGAAAACCTCCCTCGCCAATAACTAAACAGATTAATCTCTGCTGTCAAAACGGAGGGTTTTAAAACGCTTCACGACCCAGTCAAATCACACCACGACCCGACTGCGCATCCGAGAATGAAAACACCTCCGTCGTCGGTATAGTAGTAAATATTCCAGCCTCGGGAGCTGCAGCACTGTAATCCGATAATTACATTAAATTCCGTCAGGAGAGTTTAGTGGCACACACCATATTGTCGGACCTAAGAAAAGGCGTTTAAAGAGCACAGCCGTCTGCCCAGCCCGGGCACCAACCCCCACCCTCCCTGCCTCGTCTCATCCCTTCTTCCCCGCACGGCTAATTGGAGAAGAGATAGAGGAGGAGGAGGAGGAGGGCTGTGGTGTCAGGAGGGCAGAGCATGGAGCTGCAGAAGTTTACCTGAGGAAGACCAGACATCATCAACCTCCCTCACATGCAACTACTTTATTAATGCTAATAAAACTAATTAACTAATAATTCAGTTGTTTTTATCTGATTATTTGTACTTTTTAATGAAAGGGCCTCCCATGTAAGTATCCTTCTTACTGTGCTCCACCCAGAAAATGAGACATATTCCAACATGTGAGTAAAAAACATGGTCAGAAATATACCAAGATATGCATATTTACAATCTTAACATGGCGAATTTGTCTTCTTAGTGGAAACAAATACATATTGACCTGTGTGTTTGCAGTTATGTGTTCAATCTGGTGAAATCATCTGACTTTTATACTTTATTCTGATCCATGTTGGAGGCTTTAACTGTCTTTGCTGTCTTCACAAACCAAAAGAAAATGTAAAGCGCATATTTCAAAACGTACACAATAAGTCGTCTGCCGTAATGTTTCAGCCCATATTCAAAAGCTACTGTATGGAAATGGATTCAGACTCCTGATATATAAATATACTTTTTTAGGCTTCACCCAGAGGAGACTTTGACCTTATTTCAACAAATGAATGAAAAATACAATCTTAAAATGGTCTGAAAAAATGGACAAATTATACAAATTGACAATCTTAACACGGTAAATAAACAAATACATGTTTGCCTGTGTGTTTGCAGTTCTGTGCTCAGTTTGTTGAGAATATCTTACTTTTGTTCAGGAGTCTTTGCAAGCAAAATAAAAATTCAAAGCGCATAGTTCAGAATATATTAAATAAGTAGTCTGCGATAATGTTTCAGCCCATTTTCAAAAGCTAATGTATAGAAATTGATTCAATAACTAATTTATGATAACGTTGTGGCACAGACTCCTGATATGATATGATTTTTCTTGCAGAAATAATTTAAAAGATAATAATAATAACAAATAATAATATTAAAAAGTGGGTGGGATTCCTCCCACTTTCCTATAACAAATGAGGCGCCCATTGTGCAAATAAACAAAACTTCTTGGCCTTTAAAAATAAACAACAGAACTCATTAAAAAAACATGAACAGAGCAAAACAGTCTGGAAAATACTGGAAGTTATTATTGGCATTACAGTGAGGCAACAATGCAGACATGTGGAAACTAATACCAGCATAAAAAAAACATGTTGAATAAAAAAAAAAAATACAGAACTTTCATGTTCAAGAAGTAATGACATTTAAAAACAAACTTGTTCTTAATCCTGTAGAATATAATTGGTCTGACATTACAGTTGAACACAAAACAAGGCAACCAAGCAAATAAACATTCATGATCTCAAAGATGCAACAACACCTGTTTCTCTTTATAGCTGCAAAACGTGAAAAACAAAGCTGCATTTTTGTGCTTCAGCCGGTGTGACATCTAAGTGTAGCAGTTACATTTGACAGTAGTGGGCACAGTGAACCTGCAGTGGTCAGGTGGAATGTTACAGCCTATAAATAATAAACTATATGATAAACAAAAATATAAATCAGCAGTATCAGCATTCATTAGCAGTATATCAACATTTAATACATGATAGTGTGGGTTTAGGCACTTACGAATGTTTGTTAATGTAGTTAACAATAACTTAACTTCTCCTGCGAGGCCTGTGCTTACTGTTCATTAATAAAAGTACTTTAAAATGTCTGTATAGCTGCGTGAAAATACATTGTAATGTGTTATAATCCATGAATTAAATGTTCGACTTCTGCTCGTTATTTCTAAATAGAGAGATTTAAGTAAAGTGTTACTGCATTTTATATCTATGCTTGTAAAATAAATAATATTTGAAGGGTTTTATTGCAAAATGGTATATATGAAATCTTTTTGGGACAAATCTTTCCTCGTAAATGTAATCAGAAAATAGAGACATACTCAAACAAACTCATTACATTAAGTTCTCTCTAAATATTAACATTTCACACGACACAACTTTAATACCAGTGATATATTGAAAATACTGACACATCCTTATTGGTAGAAGGAGGCTTTTGTGTTTATAAATGGTGAAATAAATTGTCACAAGTCACCTGGATAAAATGTTGGCACATAATGTTTCTGCAAACCAAAGATAAAATTCACAATTGTACACGTCATAGACTACGAACCGTAGTAACATGTCAACAAAAACATGTCATATCGCGTTCACATTACATGTTTTTGACGTGACTGCAGTAGGAGGCGGAGTTACAGGTGAGAAGTCTGCCAAGCCAGTGACCACAGTTTGAGACTGTGTTTCAACATTTGTAAGTATGAAACTACTGGATATTTCTAAGGAGACCTCTGGATGTCCAACCATGTTTGTGGCACCCAAAACAGATATATTAATCCTAGCCAAGTGTTGTGCTTCACTTTAACCAAACCATAAGGACAGGAATGTAAAAATAGATAAAGTTGCAATATTAAGAAATATAAAGTTTAAATATATTCATGTTTTTTTTTTTCAGAAACGTAGAAGTAAGACTCTCTCTTTCTAAAATCCCACATGCAGTCAACAGTGAATTTATAAAACACAGTGTCATGTTTCAAAGAATACGGTTTGTTTTGCTTTTGTTCAGCGCGGCAGACAACCAGGCTCATTGAGAAGCCAGTTACAGTATTTCTAGTTAATATGAAGGCGGCAGGCGGCTTCACGTCACAGCAGTAAGAACACCTTCACTTCACTTCTCCTTGTGGTTGCTGTTGTCCTGCTCGCTGCCCCGCTGTGGCTCGCTCAGGAGCTGCATCTTACTTTTAAGCTGGACGCAGAGGTAGGCCAAATCCTGTTTGTCCAGGGAGTGTGCCAGGGCCAGGTAGATCGACAGAGTTCCCGCCAGCAGGAGCCTGTCCAGGGACAAGGCCGGCAGGAGCCACAGCACGACACCCAGCTCCAGGCACACCGGGTGGCGGAGGTGAGAGAGGAGGCGCTGGGCACGAGGTGACTTGTGAGACAGGGGGTCCCCTAAACCGAGACACCTGTAATACACCTGAGAGACCAGCGAGACAAATTAGTTTAGGCAGCGGCACCGGCAACAAGTCCATCTATTTAGAGAACAAATTACAGGTTTTCATAATCGCTGTCACAGATTTCACACCTTGTTCTTAGTTTGTCATGTTGCTGTTTTGGCGTAATGAAGATATAAATCATGATTAAAGATGAGGATTTAGCAGTTAGATTAACTCAAACGTTGATCCTTTTAAAGCCAAAGGTGTCGCTGGCGGACAACATATGGGGTGAAAAGTTCAAGTCTGACAGATTGTTCCTGGAAACGAGTCGTGTTGAAATTCAAAATACTGCTTATAATGTCTCAGATCATTTAAATCAGCGCTTAAATTCCTTCCATTAATTAGATACATAACTTTTACTTCACCTGTGATTTTCTCTTTAATTCATATTGGTGAGCATTGTTTAGAGGCAGCCTGAGACTTAAACTTAAACAAAAAAAAAACGCCAAAAGACTTGAAAAAAGCTGCTGGTTTCACTACAATTCAGACAGATTTTTAGTGATTGGACTATAACTCGCTGATGAAGACCTGGTTACCTGCTTGATGCCCAGCAGCTCTGGGTAATCAAAGATCATGAGGATGCTGCAGATGATCGCCCAGCAGAGGAAGTGCAGGGAGAAGCAGAGCAGAGGGAACCAGATACTCCAGGGTGCATGACGTACTGACCACAGACACGGCGCACCGGTCACAGGCTGCCAGTACCGCATCAAGATCTGAACGCAGGAAACAACCTGTATCATAAATCCCAAACTCCAAAATGCATTCAACCCGAGTGTGTGTGTGTCTGTACCTGGAGTGCCAGTGCCGTGGTGAAGCAGTATGCCGTCCTGTTCAGGGCTCCCAGCACTGACTGGAGGGCCTGTTTGACCGGTGACCAGGCGAGCAGACTGTGCTGTGTGGTGAAGAGAGCCAGCAGCCCCACATCCACCGCAAGACACCCGAGGACAGAGCTGTCCCGCAGGGCCACAGACCACGGTACAGAGTCTGAGGTGTGAACAAGAGGAGGAAAAGAAAAGAAAGGTCACTTCTGGAGTTTTCAGATTAAACTTCTTTATTGTCTTTTCCTGTATGTGAACATACACATCCATTGGTCGACCCCTGACAAAATCTTAGACGTACTAGAGTGGAGCTGTAGCTTATTCAAATAGTCAAATTAAACCACTTGCAATAACAAAATAATCTACACGTAAAGTGTTATTCTTCAGTCATGGCCTGGTAACACACTGTGATCCATGAAGGGCAGTACGAACACACAAGCACTGTTTGCAAGCACTCAAGCATTAACATGCCACAGCGGTCTCATACACACCCCAGGGCTTGAAGAATCAGTGAGTATGCCTGATGGCAAAATCACAGGGCCAGAATAAAGTTGTTGAATTGATCTGTTTTATGTATATTATTCTAAAAGTGAAAATGTTAATCGCCCAACGTGGGGCTCGAACCCACGACCCTGAGATTAAGAGTCTCATGCTCTACCGACTGAGCTAGCCGGGCGCTGACCTCTAGTGGTTGGTGGGTGGTATTTCAAAATTCCAACTACACTGATTGATGCGCTTAAAGCAAACTTCAGCAGCTAATTCATCCACACTGGTTGACTTTTGGGGTTTTATGTTCACTATAAACAATAATTTAATTCATGTAATAAAACACCGTCCACTATAACTGAGTAATAACAGCGAGTTAAACTCTGAATGCCATCCCACGTTCGCTAAGTTTCACTCATAACTCCTCACTGAAGTTAGCTAACTTCTCCTGGTCGCCTGCCAGCCGCACTGAGCGTTAAACCCACTTTAAGCTTACCTCGACAGAGCGTCGTGTCCCCGGTGATGTTGTGGTAAATGGGTCGAAATGATAGAAACCGAATGAAATCTGCGCCGGATATGAAAACAAACGCGAAGTTCAGCAAAGACACGGTGCAGAGGGCGCAGCCACGTACCGTGACTGACGCCATTTCAATCAGCGTTTATCTTCATTTAGCAGCTTCTTCTTCTGGAGCTCTTCCGGGAGGGAGAGAGGCTGCTGCAGTACCGCTCACCGACACACGGTGTCGCTGTTGTCTGGTGCAATCAGTGGGGGAGAAAACATTAAAGACATTATTTTTATTTACTGAAGCTTTTGTACACCTCAAATTTAAATATCTGGTTTTGTTATTAAAGTCCAAAAATCCCAAATAGACAGCAAAAACTATTTACGACTTGGCAGACTCACATGTTTAAATTAATCTTAGAGAGGGAAGTATTAAAACAAATATGAATACAAGTAATAACATCAATAAATAAAGAATTAGTCACCTCAATATGAGAAAGTGTAACTCTTTGGACAGGGTAACAGGAATTCAATTTATATGTAACAATTTATATCACAGTGGTAAACTAATGTGAGCATTAATAGGAGCCCATCTGATTATCAATATATCAATATATCCATCTTTGCATGAAGCTTCACTGTTTTCTTGTTTCCACTTTCATAACCCTCGAATTCCACTGATACATTTATCATTTTTCTGGCCACCAGCAGGAGGATATGCAATAAATATAACTTCCGTTTTTTTCTATTGCTCCTTCGGGGATGGCTCCAAAGATATAAAACAGTGGGCTTAATGGAAATTCGATGTTCAAAAGGATTAATATTTCAGTCTGAATCCCCTCTAAATGATTTCAGTTTTTCATTATAGTTCTTTATTTCCTTATTTAAACTAACTTTGTGCATATAAAATCACGTCAAAAACAAACTCTTAGGTTGAAAAACAGCTTGTTCAAAGAGCAAAATCATCATAAATTCATGTGTGTAAAGGGGGAATAGCACAGCAGAAAGAACACGTCCTTATCATGAGCAAGTGAGACATTATTCCAATGTTTATGATTCCACTGATATCAGGTTTCATGGAGTTGAAATTTGCACCGCAAGACGACACAAAAGAAGGTGTCGATCACATTAAAGCGAAGAAGATTACCCAAGAGAGAAAAGAAACAGAGAGCAACTTTATTGTAGACATGAAATTGTGCCAAAAACAACTGATTCATCACAAATAAATAAACAGAGAGACGTGTGTCAGCCTGCTCCTTTTCCTCAGATGAGGTCAACCTCCCCACTGAAGCACTCTACGTGGTAATTTCTGTCAGATGATACCACTCGAATCGCCTCTGCGGACCCCTAAAACAACCGACAGACGATTAAGATAACATCTCAGAAACTAAAGCACCAAGGGCTGCTATTAAACACTTGGATCCAGCTCACCTCGGTGGGCAGTATCGGTGCTCTGCAGGCTGCACACAGAGGAGCCCGGACCCTGAAACCATGAAAGCAAAAGAAAAAAAAAAAGTCACAGAAACTCAACGGTGCAGTCAGTCTGGGCGTGACTCATGTGCAGCCTGTCTGGCTGGGGTTTGGTTTCATCTTTTGTCTCCAGTGTTGTTGTTGTTGTTGTTGTTGTTGTACTCACCTGTGGAAGTCGCTGACACAGTAAACTCTGCCGTCTGCGTCGACAGAGAAGGGCCGACCCTCCAGGCCCCGTCTGCAGACGACGCAGCGGAAACAGGACGGGTGGTACGACTTCCCGCGAGCCTGCAGCACCTGACGAGTGTTTGCAAAGAACCCAAAAGTCACTCTTGAGTAAAAGTAAAGATATCATGTTAAAATATTACAAATAACCAGTTGAGTAAAAGTCTCTATAATCACGTTTTCAACCCAAGGCTCCACAGATGTTCACATTATTACGGATGTGTTGTGATTGTTAAAACCCAGTATCCATGGTATCCAAAAAAGTAAAGGAGTTTTGCATTTTAATACTAGAATTTTGTCAAAGATTTAAATTCTGGTATCTAGACGACTTTAACAATATACGATCGAACACTCACCATGTCCAGGATTAAATCCCCACAGCCGCTGCACACCTCTGGGGACGGATGGACTCCTGAGTACTACAGTTATCAGATTAAATCAAAAATATGAGTTAGGTGTGTTTGTGTAGCGTTTCCAGGATATCCTTACCAAAAAATCCTCCTCGCAGTAGATCCTCCCTGACATTGTGTAAAACGGCTTCCCGCTGAGCTTCTTACCTGAATGTGAAACGAAAAAAACCCAACACATCTTATATTCCATATTGTTTAATAGGTTCTCGTGTCAGTTTTGAATTTGTTGAGCGTGAATTAATGTGACCACTGTTCGATGTCTCGGGTCTGTGTTTCAGATTAATGCAAAGAACCAGACTTGACTTAATTTAAGCTTTTTTTTCCTTTTATCAAGACAGACGTTTCATAAAAAGCCCTGCCCCTCCGAGCCTCCTTTATGAAGCTGAAGAGTTTTTCAGTGATGAAATCTTGATGAATAAAAGCTAATGATGTTCGGCTAAGTACAGTATATTCACTCAAGTATTGTTAAAGTGTTTTCTGATGCTACTCTACGACTGCAACCAACAAATATATTCAAATATTTCATGATAATACGTCGATAAAACGTGAAAGAAAAAACATTTAAATGCTCATTACAGTTTCCCACAGCCCAAAGTGACACCTTCAAATTGCTTCTTTACTTCAAAACCCACAGACTCTTCACTTATTGCCATAAATGACAAAGAAAATTAGCAAATTCTTCCATTTAAGGAGCTGGAGCCATCAAATGTTTGACACTTTTGCTTGAAACATTTTTGAAACGATGATCAAAATAGCTGGCGAGTAATTTTCCTCCAGCCGATCAACCGATCAGTCGACTAATCGTGCGCCCGAAACATCGAGAGGACTCACTGCAGACGCCGCAGGTGAAACAGGCGTCGTGGAACAAGCGTCCCATCGCCCGACAGGCTCTCTCTCCACCGTGCAGCGCTTTACTGCATCCCGTGCAGCTTCCTGGAGACGCACCGCGCAGAATATACAAGAAGACACAAAGTTAGTGTAGAAGCACACACTGTACAGACTGAAAACGCCCCTCACACACACACACGCTGAATACCGATCCACCTGGTGCCCACAGAGCGCTGGACTAGACGACCATTGATTAAACGATAGACGATCAGTGGATTCCCTCCTTACCGAAATAAAGATCTGAACTGTAACATCTCCTGGCGTCCGTCTCTGTCTCGGCCTGTACAGTAACAACTGAGGGTCTAATTTTACATCCGGCGCAGACAGCTGTAAGCGGAGCTGCTATCTGGGTTTATGGCCGCTGCATTCACACATTCGCTGCTTTTGGTGTCTCCGACTCCTCCGAGGCGGCTGGCTGAGTGGGTGGCAACAGACCAGGCCAACTGGTATCTTTTAAGCACAAGCACAAGGACTGTACATGAGGGAAGTATCAGTTACTGCCGGGGCTGGATCTGTGTTATTATTAAGATTTCTCACTGAAATGGGTGGTTGTGGTCATTCTGGGAGCTGGGTTGGGTGTGATGACACTGAAGAGGAGCTCACATGATCAGTTTTCTTGGTTTGGAGGTGTTTACGTCCTCTGATGAGGTCAAATTAGCAGCGTAGAAGTAAAAGTACAGACGCGTTATCTGCTAAATGTACCGAAGTATCACAAGTTAAGAGCAGCCTGCAGAGAAAATGATCCCGGTGGGTCTCGTTTTAACTGTATACATCAGACAGTTCAGCCCGGTGGTTTCCAAAAGACAGTCTGTGTCAAAGATATGTTTGAGGAGCGAGATGATTTAAGCACCTTTCAACAATTCAAGGTGGTTTACAGAAGACATAAAGGCTTTTAGGTACGAGTGAAAAGATAAGATTAATATAAAGACACACATTGATAGAACTTAAATAGATTCAAACTAAATAAAATAAACTGAAATGAGGTAAAATAGGAAACGGGATAAAACAAAGTGGTCCAAACATGAATCTTTATTCATGTTTTGGACTATTACTATTATTGGACGATTATTTTTCATGTGGATAACAAGTCTTCAGTCTTTTATGTTCAACATTAACTGCTGTATGTCCTGAATGCTGGCCCTCGTTCACTTGTATAAAGAGACTCCAAAATACATCAAATACAAAATATCAAAAACAAGCCGTCCTTCTGTCCCACCAGCGCTTCCTGCTGACGTCTTGATTGAATGAAGAGCTCTTTCCTGGAAATGACTGGAGCTAGTGTAATCTTTATCAGCCTGCCTGCGCGTGTACAAATTATTGAACAAAAAAAATAAAAGAGCCCTTAAAGCTGGAGCACGACCTGACACTGCTCATGTATCTTGCGTTGCTGCCCTCATGTGGACCGCTGAGGCTCTTCGTTTTGTAACTCCTGACCCAGAGGTCTGAAGAACAGCTGGAAACACATGTTGCATCAGAATAAAAGGTCGCCTGTGTCGTCTTTTGATCGATTATTTTTCGCGATTCTTTCTCTTATTTACGCCTCGCACGTGCAGCTACAGCGCGCGTGTTCTGTGAATGCGACGACCAGGAAGGAGGCAGGCCGACAATGATGACGACGACGACGACAGCGAAAAGAATTCATCTCGGATGCTCCCGACGTCTGACTGAGCATTTCACAATCTCATCAGTTCGTCATGAACAGAAAACAAGTTGTCGTGACACCTTTTGACAGGTTGCACAACATTTCACGTCTCCGCGTTTGCTCACAGCGCACCGACAGCTCAGAAGTGGCACCGCGAAACTCGGGTCCGCAGCAGCGCGGGGAGGGGATGGAGGGGGAAGTGTGACAGCTGCTGGTTCTGCACTGAGGACCCCTTTGTTGAGGCCCCGGTGAGGCTGTCTGAACTCACCACACACCGCCCACTCTGCAAGCTGTCAGACTGGTTCCAACCAACAAAAACACACTCCTGTCACTTGTGTCTTTACTGTGCAGGTGTGTGTGTGTGAGCTTGAGTTTTTTTTTTTGGGGGGGGTCGTTGAAGTGTTCTCACAAACGACAAATGTCAGTTCTTTTTAAAAAATTATTCAGTTTCTGATTCAAGTTTGAGGCTCGGGGGAGAAATGGAATAGTTGAAATTGGCTTCTCGTTGAGTCGAGTGTCAATTCTTGAAGCGTGTCGTTGGTAAAATCGGTGAGGCGATGAGCCGGTGAAGGGTTCCATTAGTGTAACTCAGGTGTGTGTGATGCCCTCGGGTATGTTTCTGTGCAGGAATGTCTTCGTCAAGAGGCGTGTGGAGGCAGGAGGAGGGAGCCTCCGCAACATGGGAGTGTTGTCCGGGGAGTAAAGACGCCAAACGTGGTGTAAAACAGCACATGTTGCTCCTTTAACTTTGCCTCTTTACCTCTTTAACCTCTTTAATCCCTCCTTATATGTCTATAACATCAGGGGGGGGATTTTTGCCTTTAATTTGGGGGTGTTGAATCAACGCTGAGCTGCCTCCACACCCTTCCTCCGCCTCATTTTGGGGATACACAGCACTGTGCCAACAATCCCTGGCATGTTTGGCTGCTTATAAATAGGGCAGCCATTGTGCCACACAGTGAAGGGAAGACACAGAAGGACTCTTATCATAAGACTGCATGGATGAGCTCTGCAGAAAGGTTGTAACAGCAGGGGCCTCCACCACCACCTCCTCCTCCTCCTCTTCACCTGTCAAGTTTGGGCAGGTAACCGTAACGTACCTGAGGACCACGCCCTCCGCTCCGGCGCGCAGAGCAGGAAGTGGCTGTCAACGCCGTTGCTGTTTAAGTGAATGAAAAATGCAGCTGTGTTTCTGAGAGACAAACACAGCTTTTTTTTTTAGAAAAAAACAACAAATTTCTTCTCCAGCGTTTTTAAAAAACAGAAAACACTCTTTTTTGGCGAACAATGCGTCTGTGCGTCACCTGCGCGCTCCTGGGACTTCTGCTCCTGACGGACCTCGACTCATCAGGTGGGAAAAACAATCTGCTTTCAGCTCGCTTGTTGTTCGGTGAAGCTTTCATGTGCGTGTTCCCTCTTTAACCTCGTTGTTTCGGTCGTGTTAAAATGACCACAAAACACCCTGATATTATGTTCGGCCGTGGCGTCATTTCGACTTTCTGTGCCAATTGGGTCAAACTGAAGCTGTCTGTTGTTGTAAAAACGTGCTCAGACGACCCCCCCATGCAAACGCAGTCAGGATGAGGAAGAGAGCAACTTCTGAAAAAGATAATGGACTTTAAGTCAACACGTTAAACATGATGGATTGTCTCGACGGTGGCGGTAAAGAGGCTGAAAGCGCGCACCGTGACTTCTAGACCTCCATTTTAAAAAAAAAAAGCTTTATGAGGCATTTATGGAGCTTCCTGGAGCCATGGATCCATCATGGCTTCATTAATGATTGACCAGCAATCTGCTGCTGATGAACTATGAATCTGGCGGGCGTTTCATCATGTTTTCTTTTCTTTCTTTTTTTTTCTCTCTCCTCTCCACTCACTCGACTCACGTCCTGGAGGAAAGTCACCAGCAGCAGTTTGAATTTATTCCCTTTTTCTAGTCTTTTGTGGGAATGAAACTTCTGATCTCTGCGGTGTGTCTGAACCCTGCGACACCCTCAACACGCCCTTTGTTTACTGTCACAAGGAGCCCTCCAGGTCCAACGCTTGGTGGAAGTGCTGCAACGTTTCGACGCACCTTGCGTTGGAAAAACAATTAAAGTGTTTTCTTCACGTCACTGCAGCAAGAAAACTGCCTCCACAGTTAAAGGTGCAATCTAAGAATTGGCCAACCTGTTGAATTTATATTCCAAACAAATAGGGGGCAGTATTAATAATCAGAGCAACCGCTAACTGCTGCTATCTGTGGCTGCCGTTAGCCAGTTAGCTCCAAGCCCCCAGGAAGAGCGCCAGGCTTTAAGGCCAACTTTTATAGTGGCCAAAAGGTTTAA
>OMLP01039649.1:0-29508 GCA_900302685.1 Spondyliosoma cantharus | reverse complement strand
AGTGGCCAAAAGGTTTAATTAGGTCACGTGATGCACTGCGGCCAACACTACAACGCAACACTATTTCCCATAAGCTTACATGGAGAAAGAAGCTTCTATAAAACAGTGGATACTTTTTTTTTTGTCGTGACAACCTGTGCAAAATGACCCGACTGTCGTCATTTGAGCCATTTTGTCCGCTAAAATTTGCAAAGTCTAGAAGATTTTAAAGATTAAATCATTTTATTTGTATTCAAGTTAGCCGGGCGCTAAAACAGAAGTTAGCTGACTCAGAAGTCTCTAATACGCACGTTCTATGGGGTTGACAACAGGGGCACCACTAGCTGCATCCAGATTTGAATGTAACATGCTTGGGTTAGCTCAGTTAGCAGTGCAGCTAGCGGTGATATTAGCTGGCTCTGCTGATGGAGCACAGGGGGAGTGTTGGTGGCGTTTTCCGCCTACAGTCATAGTGATGTAACAAGAGAGGCGCTAGCTGGTTAGCATGCTAACTTCTCTGCAACACAATACGTAGACGTCCTCTACATCGTGTGAAAACCGCTGTTTCTTCACACTCTTTTAATGATTTGAGTTTCTTAATGTATTAAACTAACAACTTTGAAAGAAAACATGTTTATTATAGATGACACTGAAGTTTGATAAATGATATCATACCATCGTATGTGTTTTATTTCTCAAAGTAAAGCTTTAAACAATACAGCTTTGTTACTGAAAGTCTGGTTCTGACATATTGCACCTTTTTAATGCATGTTGCAAAAGACATGATTCATGCATCAGATTTGGGAGTGTCCTCTTTGTCCAGACGTATTAGAGGAAAGCTACACAAATGGGTCTGGAATTTTTTATTTTAATCATAGCCTTTATATATTAGGTGAACTGTAGAGCCTCATATATGATCCAGACAAAGAAATGTAAAAAATCTGATTACTGTACCAAAAAATGTACGTGTTGGAGCTGTGCCTGGACTCAATTAAGTTTGTTAGAGAGGAAAAAATCACACGAAAACTCCAAGGCACTCTCTATTGAACTATTAAAATGTCTTTATTGTCACAGCATCAAGCGTTTGTCAGGGACTCCCCGATTATACTTTGGAGTTTTGCTGTTATTTTCAAATTTGATATTCACGCATCGGCTTAATGAATTAACATAAACTCGCAACATCCATCTGTTAGATTTGTTATATTTTTAGTTGTGACCAAGAAACATCCATTTTTGATTTAAAGATTAATTCGTCGGAGCACTTCTGTGGACAAGCTGTGCAATGGAGACACTGTTTCTACACGACCTCAGACCTAAGTTGGCATTTCTGTTCTACAATCTGTTTTACTTAACTGACATTTACACAGATACCTATATATTTGCATCACGTTATTATCAGTATTCAAATAGATAAAGGCCGTGCTTTACACCGCTCAGGCTGCACTGGAACCACAGTCGGGACCGAAACGGGGGGACGAATGTGAAACAGAAGCTACATTATAATGTGATCTCGGCTGCTGATGTATACAATTACAGGTGAAACTCAAACAGAATCGTCATCTCATTGTGTAAAACGATAAGGCTGCGGTACAGGGGAAGTTCGCGTTTTTTCCACTGAAGGGTCAGATATCACCGAAGCAGCTTTTTAAAAACTGTCTCACCTCGAGTTCCTCTCTTTACTCACCACTCAGATGACTCACAACAATGAAAAGTCAATAAATGTGCTTTTGGTTTATCACTAAACTACGTGGGAATAGGCGTGCCTTGACCCACTCTGTTTGCTCGAGTACCAACAGCAAACTGTCAGATGTTTGTGTGTGTGTGTGTGTGCGCGCTTTGTTCCCTCTGTTACCTGAACGTTACAGAGGTGCTGCATTGGAACCTTGAATTGTTGTTCAAGAGCTGGACATTTAGAGGTCAAAGACATAATTATCCTGTTGTAGATTAATTTTCTTTTTGTTCCGCTTTAGTTTATGAGCGCGACCGTTTGTGCAATATCCAAAGACTCGAGTCCTACCATGAAAATGTGTCTCAGCATGCTCCAATTAGCGACTGATGAGCAGATATGACTGAACTTTCCCATCTCACTGCCTCTGATCCGCTTCCCCTCAGAATGCCTGCAGACGTCGGTCCGACCAGACAAAGGATCGACGGTGAAGGTGTCCACTGGGCTGCCCATGGATCAATGTGCCGTGTGCACAGTGAGCGGGGTGAACGACACTGAGACATCCTGCACCTCTTCTCTGTCCCTGGTACCCGAGGAGGAGGTCAAACTGCTGTTCAACTGCTCCCAGCCGATTGAGCAGGCGTACTCGGTGGTGATTACTCGCTCCGTTGGTGAGTTAACTGACCGCATTCAGAGTCTTGTTGCGAGCAGTTTTTTTTTTATTTTTTTTGTTTTGCTTTGGAAATGCCAGCAAATAAAGGATTAAACTCTGTATGAACTCAATTTTGTGCACAAATGTTTGCTGTTCTTGAACCCTTTTGATTAAAGCCACGACCCCAGCTTATTCTGAAAGGTAACTCTTTGGAGTTGAAGCGAGTGTAATCACTATTCTTAACGTAACATAACGACGCATCAAAATGTCAATATGGAAACTGAATGTACAGCTCCCGTGTGCTTTAATTAAGCAGAAAAAGTTTGAAATTGTTTTATATTAAAAGTGCTAAAGAGTTTTGTGTCCAGACTCTGGGAGCAACATTACAGGTATCAAGCAAAAAACACTAAATATAACATTACAGCCGGGGAAAAGTGTTACATTTACATTTTAAAAAACATTATTAAATGATGGAGTTATGGAACATTGTTAATTTTTCTTTTTCTTCTTTTCTAAATAAGATAATCCTCCTTCAGGAAATATAAAGTCAAAATGAGTTTCTCTTGCAAAGTAGTAGACATTAAAATTAAAGATACTTTCATTGGGTTAAAAAAATGAGTTATCCTCATGAATTTGATTTCTGCAAACATTCTGCAACAACTATTTAAATGAATCCATGTTTCCTCGGGGTGTCTTGGATATTCGGTACAGATTTCAACCCAATCCAGTGTAAAATAATCAATTGGTGAGCCTTCGAATACACATACAGAGAACTGCAAAAGAATATGACATTTAAACTAACTAAAAAAGTACTTGGAGTACGGCTCACAGGACTTTTGCAAGGTCCCATTAATTTAATTCAAGTTTTACATGATGTCAAGAACATCCATGACCTGAACAGGTCTGGCCTGGATAGACGTGCCATGCATCCTCAGGAGAGCTGAAGTGTTTAAACCAATCTGAGCATCTTCTCTCGTCTTTAATTGTAACCCAGAGTGCACTAAGGACGCCTGCAGCCCTACAACCGGAGAAACTCAACCCTCCATCCTCACCGAGTTCCCCAGAACCTTCACCTGGGAGGTGACGGCACCCGAGAAGATAGTCGTGAGTCTGAACATCCTCGGAGAAGGACTGTTGGAGACGACACAGCCGTGCGCTAATGGATTTCAGTATTCTGTAGCAAACGGCAAAGACCAGACTCAGTACTGTCAAGGCGGTTCTGTGACGACTTTGGACCTGCTGGACAAAGCTGTCGTTTCTCTGCACGTTAAACCAAACGCTCAAGTTCAGTCCGTGCTGTTCCAGGCCTCCGCTGGACCGATAAGTAAGAAAATATTGAAACTCCTTTTAAGAAACCCTGAGCATGAACCTAAAGATGGGTTTATAATAGCAGGTGAAACCCAATCCTCTGTGTCTCACTCGTTCCTTTTTACTCCTCCAGAGGGCCGAACAATGGTTGTAAGTGTTGATTCCAGCACGACGGTGGTGGTTAGCCGTAATCCAGACAAACCAGAATGTGAAGTGTGCTCTGATGATGGATCCAATTCCGACTGTAGCCCCACAGAAAAAACCCTGACGAGCGTTGAGAATCTCTCGCTGGTGTTCAGCTGCCCCAAACCCCAGGATATGTACAGCGTGAACATGAACAAGAAGATAGGTAAGAGTTGTTTTTATATATACTATCATACATAATATATATATGATGGAAGATAAAAAATGACATTCATTAACTTAAAATGGAATAAATACTACTATAAGTATATGTAGAAAAAAGTAGGCCGACAGAAATTATATTTTGATTTAAATTTTATAACTTCAATTAAAGCATTAATATTAAATAAATTGATAGAATATGTAATTAATGCACAAACTGATATACAGAAATTGAGAACAGAAATTAATGTTTCTTCGTTATTTATTTTTGATTTATAGATAATATATAATATGTATTTTAAGAAATGCAAATATACGTACATTTTGATATACAGAACAATCAATTTTGTATTGTATTTTCAAGTATTTGGAGTAAAAGTAGAGAGGAATTAAATGTATATATATTTATTTCAGGCACATTTATGATTTTATTCATCTTTTATATATTAATTATAAAAGTTAGCCATTAGTGTCTGTGATCATTTCAGAATGTCAAGATGTTTTAAATAGATATAGAAGTCGTGTTTTTCCTCCGTGGTTAAAATACTTACTTACATTTATCGTTTTTGTCTCTCAGGATGCACCACGGCCTTGTGCACTCCCGCTGCAGGAGAAGCCGATCCTGAACTCTTCAAGGACTTTCAAAGGTCCCTGACGTGGGACATCAGTGTCCCAGACAGGACCGTGTTAACGTTGGACTTCCCTGGCGGATTAAAGGAGATGGCCGGAGCAGAAAGTTGCCAAGATGGCCACCAGTACTCGGTGAGTACAACAAAAAGAGACGGAAAGGTCAAAACCAACAACTACTGCAAAGGCGGGACAGTTTCTCAGCTGGATCTGCTCGGGGCGACGACGACTGTGACTGTAGAAGTGCCCAAAGACGGAGAACTGGACCCGTCATTATTCACCGTCAAGGCAGCACCAAGAGGCAAGTGCCAGAACAATATGTCAAACACAAAGTCATATAAATCGAAGTTACAACCTTTAAATTGACACAAACATGCGTCATTAAATATACCTGAGATTGATGCGTAGACCACCTTCTTTGGGTACAGTTTGGTGACTAAAGCTTCAAGTTAGTGTCTTTCTCAGTATTTATTTTTACCTTTTTTATTTCACGTGGACAAAGCTCAATAACCTTAAATGAGCTGGAGTTAGCATAGCAAGTTAGCAAGAAACTTGTGTGTCCCTGGCCAAATGTTACAAAATACACCCAAAACATGAAAATATGACATCTTATAAAGTGTGTGTACATAACATAAAAGTGTATTTCAGGAAGTATAATTACAGCATTTTAAGAACTAAATGAAGAGTCTACAGCCGATGCTAACGGCTCCTTGAGGCTGTACTCACCATGAAGCTAAATGCTAACATCTGCATGCTAACGAGTAGCAGGCAGAATGTTTTACTACGTTCACAACCTTAGTTAGTCATTAATACATCCATAAGTAGTTTAATGTGTTTGCATCAATTGCTGATGGTGATTTTAATAATTCAATAACAACATTTCAGTATTTCAGTTCTCTAGACCAAAACGGTGGACAAACAGACCGCTAGCATGGCTAAAAAAGCGCACAGGAGATTTGAGCACATCACTTAATTACACAATCAATTTTCATATCACTGTAAACCTCATTCTATGGGCACAGGTGTGTAAAACTTCAATTTAACGACTATCAGAGGATTTCTTTTTGGTTTAATTTGACAGCTGGGGACGATGTTCATTGACCAACAGAAGAAAAGAACAGTTGGCATCGTTAACACTCGTGTCGTTCCTGAGAAGCCACCCTTAAGATGAAATAAAATTACATATTTTATCAAATTTGTGTACATAACATAATGTAAATGCACAAAACAGTACAAGGGGAATATCATGAAGGATCACTGTAGCAGATTCAAGAACAAAATGAAACTAGTAGCTCTGTGAGGTTGTATTCAGCCTTAAACTAAATGCTAACTTCAGTATGCTAGAGGCAGAGTGTTTACTATGTTCACCACATTAGCTTCTCCTTAATATGTCCATGAGTTTAACACACAGACTGTGTATATGTAGTTTAAAGAGTTAACGTCACTCACTATCAGTTACTGATGTGAATTTTCAATAGTTTGGTGGAAGAACAGAAGGACAGCTTGCACGGCTAAAACATGTGTAGAAGATTTGAACTAACTAATTACAGAAAATGATTCAGTTACCGTGAACAAACCATGTAATGTTTGTATATTTCACTTATTGGTAGTCTGAATGTACAATCTCTCTTTTATTCATTTAATTCAAGAAGTCATTGTGCTGAGAAGTCTTTGCTCTGTGGTCTGATCAGTAGCTCACCACCTTCCTCTTTAGGTGGCAGAATGATGTCCGTGACCCCCGATCCTAAAACCATCGTCATCATCAGAAGGCAGACCGACGAGCCAGACTGCAATGTGTGTCGAGACAAGGAGCCCAAACAGATATGTGACCCAAAAACGCTCACGCTGAAAGATCCTACCAACACCTCCGTAGAGTTTGACTGTCCTCAACCTCAGGATGTCTTCAACGTGGAGATCAACAGAGAAATTGGTATGAATCTCAAAAAGAATTTCATGTTCACACACACACACAAGTTTAAAAACACAAATCACCTATATGCTCTTCTCTACAAATTCTAGACTGCACAGAGACTTCCTGTTCAGGGAACATCGTTCAGGCCGAGTCCTCGCTGTTCCCAGACTTCAATCGCACCTTCACCTGGGATCTGAAAGTCGTCTCCACTAGGGCCTTCCAGCTGGACTTCCCAGAACCGGGAATGCGACAGATTCCCAACGGGGACGCCTGTCCAGACGGGCATACGTACTCCCTTGTCACCTATCTGCGCACGGGGCCAGCAAACATCGGCACCTTTTGCAAAGGAGGAACTGTGACGACCATCCTGGCTCGCTACAAGGGCCGCATGTCTCTACAGGTGCCTGGGGACCGGACGCTGGATCCCGTTCACTTCAACCTTACTGTTGGGCCTGAGACCAGCAGTAAGTCAGGAACCTCACTTGTAGAGACACAAATTTATACCTAAACTTCCGAAAACGTTGTTGTAAATTGTTTTTTCTTCTTGTACAGGATCAAAAATGACAAATCTCCACTAAAGGTTTATTTAAAGGATTATAAATGACTTCCTTTGCGTGTTCAAACCTCGATGTTCTCTCCTTGTTAATCTCCAGTGGTGGCCATCGTGAAAGTCAGCCTAAAACGAGGTGTCTCCAGCACAGACTTCATCTCAGCAAACTATCCCAGTGCCTTTCCTGATAACCAGCAGATGCAGTGGAACTTCACGGTGCCCGGCATGCACAACTACACGGTGCAATTCAGTGACCACACGGCTCCGGAGTGCCTCAACGGTAGCGTGGAGGTGGAGTATCAGAAAAAGGACAAGAAGGTGACCAAGCTGACTCTGACGGATCCTCAGCCGGCGCATCAGCAGGGCGACTTCAGCATGGTGCTGAAGAACTGTAAGACCAACACGACGCTGGAAGGACTCTCCCTGAAATACAAAGTCTCTCTGATGAGGAGCGGTCACCCAGGTGCAGTCTTAAAACAAGAAGAGCTGTTTTTTTTTTTTATTTTTACTGACCCTTGTTTTCATGAGCAGATTCAAGCAGGCTTAATTTGAATTCTATTGAACCATTTAACAAACATTTCATGCTTGTTAAGATTTCTCTGTATAAGGATTAGTAGAATAGGCAGAAAATAGTGAAAAATAGCCATCATATATTATCATATAGGGGCGGCTGTGGCTCAGGGGTAGAGCCAGAGTCTTGTTATCGGAAGGTCGCTGGTTCGTTTCCCCTGGTCTGTGTCCTTGGGCAAGATACTGAACCCTAAACTGCTCCTGATGTGCTGGTCGGCCACCAGCATCAGTGTATGAATGTATGAATAACTGTAAGTCGCTTTGGACAAAAGAGCAAGATGGCATTCTTATATTATATTCAGTCAGTAGTCCAAAACCCTAAGATGTTCAGTTAATCAGTAAATTTGACAAAAAATGCAACAAATTCACTTTTTTAAAAGCTCGAATCTGAGGAGTTTGGGTCTTTTTGGCTTCAAAAGCACAACTGTTATTATTTATATTGTGTTTTGATGCAACTCTTTAAAAATATTGTCTTCCCTTTCAGTTGTGCGTACGGTGGACCTCACCAAACACCAGGGAGTGTCCCTGCAGATCCAGAAAGTGGGCACTGATCCATACTGCGAGATGAGCATCGACTCTAAGGTCGAGGAGAAGATAATCGTGGCTGCAGGCAGCAAAGCCAGCCTCTCCTTCCTCGACTGTCCGAATGAAGACGTGCGCCTGACTGCCAGCCAACTGATTGGTAAGATGTTTGTATCTTTGTTGTTTTCAAAGGCAAAGTATAAAATGTATTTAAGTCTTAATATTTTGGGAAAAGAAAATTAGCTATATTGCAGAGAGTGAGATGAGAATACTGGGGCGATTGTCATGTCTACAAATATGATGCTGGAGCCAGTTAGCTTAGCATAAAGACTCAAAGCATTTCAAAAAGGTCAAACAACTATTTTAAGTCGAAACAAACCTTTAGTTACTGTACTTTTGAAAGTATCACGTTAGCTGTTCCTGTAGTTAATACTTTTAATCCTGCTTTTTCACAACAGCCTGCCAAAATCTGGCGTCTTGCTCTCCGACTGTCCTCGCCATTCCCAAACTCGACTTCTCCCTCCCGATGCCGCTCCACAGCTTCACCTGGCACATCAACATCCCTCAGGACAGCACCATAGATCTGCGGTCGACCACAAGGGGTCTCCAGCAGTCCCTGCCCGGCCAGGAGTGCACCAAGTCCTCCTCCCTGCTCGTGTCGGAGGACGGCGGGTCTTCTCTCGGAGAGTTCTGCACCAATGGAGTCATCGAGAAGGTTCAGGTCCACAGCAACATCTCCATCACGGCATTAAACAGGAACTTCAAGAAAAACATGGGGACTTTTCTCAATGTCAGCTTCAGTAAGGAGATCCGAGGTAAGACATGAATATACTGCAGCTATTGATCAGTGATTAGATTATTAGAGTTCTTCAAGCTTTTTACAGATTTTAGTACATTTGAGTGGATCTCAATTGTCAGCTGCCCACACATGACCAGAAATATGCCGAATGTTTGAATAAGCGACGGTTTGCTACCATGTTAATCATATCCACTTTATAAGATGACGGCATATCAATGTTGTAAAGACGAGGCCTTTTTGTTATTAGGATTAACTGCTGCTTGCAGTTAAACCACAAAAATGAAGCTGAACTACTTCGAAAATCTCCCACCACACTTCATCAACAACTGAATACAACACGTTTAGACATGTTTGTGTGTTTTGTTGACATGGCATTCTGGGTAAAGTAGGAAATCCAAGTCGTAGAAGCACTGTGGATGAGGTGGAAAAGGATATGATGATATTGTTTATTTAGATATTTGACGTTATAAGAGCCAAGGCTGAAGGTATCACACAGTTAATTGATTAATCCATCGGCACAAAATTAACCAGCAACATTTCTCATAGTTGAATTACCGTTTTAAAGCAAAAATGCCCAAAAACATCATTGGTTTCAGCTCTTTTTAATGTGAACATTTTCTTCGTTCTTAATTCCACACAGGGGCACTGTTGTACCACAAATGCTGGAGACACCTGTTAAATGTGTAGACAGGATACAGTGCTGACACTCAGTATTATCTCCACCCCCTCTGCAGAGACCATTATTTACAGAATCAGTCCAAAGTTGTCGCCCCCGACCCTGCTGGCCTCCCCCAACTGGCCTGAGGGTATGATGCCTTCCTCCACCGTCTCCTGGGTCGTCACTGTACCGAGTGGGTACCAGGCGATCTTGCAGTTCCCTAACGTCACCCAGCCCAAATGCAAAGACAGGCACACGGCCATGACGGTGAAGATGCGGGATCAGGAGGAGGAGCTAATGAGCCGCAGGGAGGACGAGCCGGTGGAGGACCAGCTGGTGGTGTCGGGGAGCTTCTATTTCAACATGTCCAACTGTGAACCCGAGAAGGGACAGTTTGGTGTCATGGCCAAAATCATTCTGCAGAAGAAGAACAGTAAGCGAGCAGGACTGAACTTGACCTTTCATGTACACAACAAACCATATCATTAATCCTAACATGTCTTCTTCTCGCCTCTTCAGATCTCCTGGCCATCCTTCTCGGGATAGCAGGAGCTGTTTTGCTGATGCTCATAGTTCTGGCTGTTGTTTGCGTCGTCACTAAGTGAGTACACCAGCAAAACAAACCTTTAACATCTGGGCTCAGATGAACCGAGTTGAGAAACATGACATTTTAAACTAAAAACCCTCAATTTTACTCCTACTTGCAAACTTCAGAATATTTATCAACATACTTGTGAGGTCTCTTTAGTTGCTCAGGAGGAGATGATGAATGGCTTCAGCAGAGAGAGACGGAGGAGAGCACACACCCTCTGAGAAATGTTTTTGAGGGTGGATTTCATCGGTTATGATGCATAATAATGTCATCTGAAGTTATATTTTAGCTGTCTAACTATCAAACACACATTTGGTAGGATGAAGTTGCTGTACATCATCTATCAGCAGCATCATTTTCCTGTTCCATCCCTGTTTATACATAATTATATTACAAATATGCTAAATGGTTAAGTAGAATAAACTTTAAAAAATAAACATTTCATATGGAGTCCTGCAACTGACAAAATGTTGTGAAAGATTACTATTAAATACATTAAACGGAATGAATATGATAAACTAAAACGGCACTCGGCACATATCACCGCCAAGGCTCAACAGTCCCCTTTAATGTTGTCAAGCCGAATACAAAACAAATGAAACATATTTAAACCCGGTAGATATCATTTTTTAAAATTATTTATTGGGATTCACATGAAAATATACTCACTTGTAGATAACTTCCAACTAAATTTGCTTTATCTTATTCCTGGATTCGTACTTAAGATTGCTTGAAGATTTCTGGAAGGGGCAGTTGCAGGTGTATTTTTGGACCTCACTGCTTCCCTTAGATTCAGTGTCGCCTGTGTGACATCAGTCAGTTGTCAGCTGTCAGCTTTGTGACGCCCCCGTAACAATTCATTTCATTCCTTCCTCCATTTCATTCTCCGCTGTTATCTGTCTTTGTCTTTGTCTGTTTGACCATGGCCGTTAATAGTTAACCATTTACTCCCAATGCTAGCAGAGACGATGACAAACAAAACTCATGTTGCAAACCAGCCACTGCTGGGTGAACGCGTCACTGACTGCGCCGCTTTTGATAATTACACCCAGTGTACATCTTTGATATAACAGCAAATGCAAGGGCATCAATGGCAGCATTGTGTTATCTCATTCGGTAATAGATGGTGACTTAACAGATATTTATTCACATGAACGTCCTTGAGATTATTACTTTAAAGTTAACAGGGTCAATTCTGGGCCGTCTGTCAGTTTTAAGACTCCATACTGAATATTGGCCCTGGTCTCTACGCGTGTTGGATAAAGTATCAAGATTTTGACTTGTCGAACTGCTTTAGTAATATTTATTTGTCTGTCATATATTTGTCTGTACGTGGAGGCTTTTGTTGACTCTTTCTTATCGTTTGTGGTCTGTCTTCATCTTTTTTAAACAGGAAAAAGAAACAGGACAAGAAGAACAAAGACTCGTCCATCTACGGGAAGGGGAATATCTTCCGCCCAGGTGACATGCACTTCACCAAAAGTCGCACGGACAACGAATCCCACGTCTACGACTCCATCGATGAGACGATGGTGTACGGCCACCTGCTGGGCGACACCAGCTACGCCGACAGCCTGCAGGACAATTACAACGGGATGCAGGTGGACTCATACCAGACATTCACAGGCCCTTCTGATGGAGACCTGCCTGTAATAAAAGAGCCGGACGACGAGCCCGAGATGGACCACTACAAGACGTTCCTGGACCCGTCTGAGTCTTTCCTTCCGGCCCGTCCGCGCACTCCTATCGACCGGCAGGAAAGTCTCGGCTTCCAGGACCGCAGGATGGTGGACAATGAGCTGTACACGTTCAAGAGCACAGGGGATATAAACACGATCCGGCTCTCTGCTGCCGACATGGAACCAGAGTCGGGGATAACAGAGGAGTACTTGTAGTGGGTCAGGACTGTCGCTGCATGTTGGACCGCTGTTACTGAATTCTCTTTACAGCCCCGAGCATCTCTAGACTGCACTGATGTGAACTTTGATCACACTCAGGGAATCCGAGTTCGATGAGCTTCTGATTATGACGTGTTTGTTGTGTTTGTCAGTCATTTCTAAAGCTTCAGGAGTAGATGCTGTGATCCTCTTCTCTCAAGAAAGTTTGGCTTGTTGGAAGAAACCTTTTTGCTTTCTGGCCAAAAGTTAGGTAAGCAGATTCCTCTCTCATGTCTGTCCAGTAAAATAAGGCTACAGACAGCAGCTGATTAGCTTAGCATAGTATAAACCCTGGAAAAAAGGGTAACAGAATCCATCCGTCATAACTGCTGAAGCTCGCTAATTCACAGGTAGCAAAATAATCCTGCAAATTACCAAAATGTTCATGGATATGGGAAATAACTCAAGGGAAAGTGTCAGCTAGCCGGACTTGGCTTAGGCTAGCCGGAGCTAACTGACCCTTGTGATCTCTTTAGCGTCTATCTTAATCTTAATTTAAAACCTGGAATAGCAGATTTTTCTGCCACTTGGGAGCAGCGTGAAGCTGGTTGTTGTTTTTGTCATTGGACTCCATTTCTAAGCTAACATCAGCTACTGTTTGCGGAACGAAGAGAGGTGCCGAGACAGAGCACTCGGTCACACCCTGTGGACTGTCACGGAAACTGAGACCTGAGGCCTTCACAAATAAATTAATCAGGGGCAGCATATGACCAGAGTATCTGCTAACTGCTGCTAACTGTAGCTGCCCTTAGCTAGTTAGCTCAGGTAGCAGTGCAGCTAGCGGTTCAGAAGTTGGAGCTCGGAGACCAGGGGAGTGTTGGTGTTTACAACGCTAGCACAAGAGCTTTGGACTAGGACAGGTTGGGGCTAGCTGGTTAGCATGCTAACTTCAGAAGATATCTCTTCAACACAATACTGAGATATTATATTGTTAAAACTTCAGGTTATTCACATTCTGTTGATAAATTAAGTTAACTTTTTAATGTTAATGTTTCTTTAAACAACTTGTATAGGCAACTGAGAGAGTCGGGAAGTTCTCATTCTGTACTTAACTTTACAATCTGCTCACATATTGCCAGAAAGTAAAGCGTGATTGATACATGTCAATTGATATGAATTCTTACATAGACCCCTTTTAACTTGTTTTATATGTATATTTTGTATTTGATCTGGATTAAACAAATTGGATATAATTTATTTGCTTCATGCTATTTGTCAGCTGATGCAGGCTAGCCGATTTCCTTTGTTTCTAGCCTTTGTGCTAAGCTATGCTAAGCTAACCTGCTGGTTGCACTATTCAGACATGAGAGTGAGATCAACTTTTCATCTAACTCTCTGCAAGAAAGCAACACAAATGTAAAACTTTGCCTTTTAATGTTTGATTTGTTTAGTTTTATGAATTTTGTGCCTGTGCAAGATGGACTAAGAAAAAATGTGCAAGTACCTCTGGTACTATTTTTTAAAGTGTTTTTACCATATTGTTTACTCGTCTAGAGATATTTGTTTTTTCTTTACTTTGTAAATACAGTTTAGTTTTTTTTTTTTTCTTTTCAATAAATTCTATGAAAACATTCTGGTGCGAAAACAGTTTACTTCTACCGTCACACCTATTTTTTTTTTCCCCCTGTCCTGCTGAGACAGTCCTCTTGTGCTTTCTGGATGGTGAAAACAATTTCAGCCACAGGAACTCTGGCCATGGAAAACAGTGTGAAGGAGGAGGGTGTGGGAGCAGAAGCCAGTGTTTACCATGGAGAGGTTTTTACTGGAAAAAAACAAATGTGGGAGCCAGGGTTTACGTAGCTGTGCCACATTTCCCTCGGATGCAGGTGCTGAATTCAAATAAAGTCTGCGTTTATGTCTTTTTGACTTTGTGGAGCAGTGTTTGACATTTTTGGGGAAAAGCACTTCACCTTCATGTATACGCTTTCTTGCCGAGCTTTTGATGAGAAGGTCGACACCGCCCTTTCACATGAGTGGTTTTAATCTCCTCATCTGACCCAATACCTGTACTGTTGTATTTCCCAAAACCTTTCCTTCAAGAAATGACAATAGACGAGTACATTTCCATAGTTTATTGATGGTGATTTTAAGGTTACATCAGGCTAGACATTAAAGGAGACTAGAGACTAGCAAACTGAATGAATATCTTTTAAGAATGTGAGTGCAGATTGAGTTATTTATTCAAGATTAATGCAATAATTATAATTCCGGCTCAATGAGAGTCTTGTCGTAATAATACAGTCGTGAGATTTAAACCAGTGGCTCTCAACCTGTGAGTCATGGAAGTTACACCCATTTTTTATTTGTGAAAGGTGCCAGCACCGACACACACCTTTGGTTGCAGGGATACTGGTGTTTTGAAATATGAACATCCATATTTTTTGTATAGAAATCCTTCAAATGGAGGCAGAAATCACCGATTCCTTTGGAGGAGATAAGCTCCCACAATCTGTTTGTCCTAAACTGAACTCTGGTTTTTCTTGTAACCGCGAGGAATGCTGCAAATGACATATCACCAAATCCATTTAGGCAAAAATAACAGCTTTATATATCGCTGTCACATGCAACTGACTGACTTCTAGATCAGAATTTAGTGCAAAACCAGATGAGAACCACTGGATCAAAACTCCTTTAAGGATAGCAGGCGAAGGGGCGTCGCAGCAGTGAAAGCAGCTATAACCATGCGCAGTCTATGGTGAGTTAAATCAAACAATGTTGAACTGGCAGACAGACGGCTTCTCATCACGACAGTTCTCGTCAAACCACTTCCCACGGGCGGTCCCGGACAGGGCCGCGCAGTTCTGGGACTGCCCGCCGTCCGGCTGAGGACGTTCCCAGTTTTTGTATGTGACGCTGGAGCCGGTCTGGTCCACCCAGACGCCCTCGGTCAACATGTCGTTGATGCCCAGCCAGACCTGCTCATCTGGGCCGATGCTCCGGCGGATGTAGTCTCTGAGCTGGTCGTTCTCGTCGCTGGACGCGGGCGAGCCGAGGACTCCGCCCAGGTTGTTACAGTCCTCACTGGCAGTGTGATAGCGTTTTCTCAGAGGGTCAGCCAAGTAGCACTTTCCGTGGATCTTTTCACCTTTCAGACAGACTGAAGAGAGAATAAAACCAGGGGGTGGATGGTTAGATAGGGGGATCTGTGGTATTTTGGCACAACAGGCTCAGCCATAATGAGCAACATTAGAAAAACAGCCTTTTTCTGTGCTGAAGATTTCTTGGATTTACAGGAACAACTGGATACCATTTAGTGTTCTGAACACGGGTTCAGAAGTGCACGGGACATGTGTTGTCCAGATTAAAGCGTGCACTTTCAAAGACGACACATGCATCCCATCTGTGTTTATATGTAACAGAGACACACCTCAGACTGTTGACTCCAACTTTAATACAGACCGGGTGCCTCAAACAGTTTGTTTAAATTTGATCCTAATGGCTGCTTGCCCACCTCCACAGGTGATTGTTAAGTAGGTTCAGCCACATGGAAGGAGTTCATGTTGCTCAAGGACACTTCAGCAGGTAGAATTTTTCTTTCCAGAGCCGGATTAACTTATTATGGGGCCCCAGGGGGAAAATGATAATACTGGACTCATTCTGTGTATCAACTACAGAGCACAATATAAACCGGGCCTTTGCTTTCTGGGCGCCTCAGTTGTAGAAGTCACTTTTTAAAACTCATTTTTACACTCTTGATTTACTTTTAATTTGTTTAAAGACTGTAAGGTAAAGGTAACACTTCACAATGAAAGGGACCGCTCACCCAAAAATGTAAATTCAGTCATTATCTACTCGCCTCCGTGCAGATGAAAAGTCGGGTGAAGTTTTGTGGTCCACAAAACATTTCTGGAGCTTCACGGCAAAACAACGTCGCAGCTTTCTCCTACACAACTGAAGGAGACGGGGGGAAAAAAAAAAAGATTTTTTGAATAGACTTTGTTAACACCCTTGATGCACCGCGGACGGGGGTGCATGCTAACGCTGCTATCGTCAGCTTGAAAAAGGGTGTAAATAACGTCTTTTCCAACCAATTTGGGATGCCGGGGTTTCCAGAGACTTGGGAGCTCACCGTGCCGGCTTTATGGAGCCATTTTATGGGTATTTTTCTTACGTTTTAAAATAAGTCCCCATCTACTTCAGTTGTTTAGGAGAATGCTGTTTATCTGTGAAGCTCCAGGAATGTTTTTCTGGACCATGAAACTCCACCCGGCTTTCCACCAGCGTGGGGGTGAGTGGATGATGACTGAATTTGCACTTTTGGTTTGAACTGCTCCTTTAATGTACATGCAATAAGCCCGTGCAACTCTGCTACTTGATAACGTTATTCTGTGTTAAGACTGCATAATTGTTCATAATTGGATTACAAACACATTTAAGTTTGGTTTACTTACCTATTATTTAATTGTTAAACTTTAACTAACCATTGCTGCTGCTTTTATGAGATTAATACGTACTTTGTTATACATTTATTAGTAAAATATGCACTTATTATCGGTGAGAACAAAGCCTTAATAAGTTTGGCAAGTTGCTTATAAATGTATTGTAATCTAACAATAAATGTGTCTGTGATGCTATAATTAATATTTGAAATATCTTCTTAACACATAATAATGTTCATAAGCATCTTATATGGAATTACAAAAAAGGTCTTATTACCTGTTAACTAATGATTATTATAAGAGCCTTAATATACAGCATGACCTTTAAAAGGTTATTATTATTGTTGTTGTTATGAAAATGAACAGCAGATTTTGACAAAGGGTCTCTTTCCAAGCCAGGTCCACAAGATTACATTACAATGCACAACCCACATCAGTAGATATTGTACTTCAGTACTGTAAATTCTTGTAAAAAATTGTCAATCATTCAGATTATCGGCACTGTACAACCAGTAGGTAATAAAGTTTTGGTCTGAGCCAAGGCTCCATCATGTTATGTCCTTGTTGGGGCACTTTTGGCCATTTTTAAGGGGAACTATTTGCATTATTTTCTGTAAATATGCTCAGATTTATGATCGCGCTCTTCTACAGTCGGGCTCACCTGTCTGCAGGGCTTGCTGTTCCTTCAGTAGGTTGAGCTCCTGCACGATGTCGTCGATCTGCTTCTGAAGCTGCTCGACAGCAGCATCCTTAGTCGTATCTGAGTCCAACGACACCAGAGACATGAGGAAAATCAAATAAGTCGAGTCAGATATTTGAGCAAAGGATAGAAGAAAAACAAGAAATGGAAAACAACTCATGTTTTCTACCTTTTTTCACCGGCTTCCTCTTCGCTGGGGTCTGCTGAAGCGAGCAGTTGACCAGCAGCAGGACTCCCAGCAGCACGCACGCTCCTCTGAACTCCATGGTTGGACCTGTTGAATGAGGCTGCTCCAACGTGGACGCTTGCAATTTATCTTCCCCCCCCCTCCTCTCTCCGTCTCCTCTTCCTCCTCACACCCTCCCTCTCAACTCCCAAAACACTGAAGCCATTTGCAGGAATAACAGTCCGACCTCAGGAGTTTGTGTGCATCTGGCTCCAGACACTTCATGTGGAGGGCCAGTTCTGACCGGAGCCAGGACTGGAGAGCAGGTGGAGACTGGCAGGACGAGACGGTGTGAAGCACTTATGAGCTTTCATGAAAGAGAAATAAACAAACACTGACTCATCTGTTGCATAAATGCCTACATAAAGTTAGTTCTTCTTCTCTTCTTGGCTCAAAAGACAAGTTCGAACTTGAAAGAAAGAGACTTTCTTTCCCAAAAGTTGGACAAAAAGTTATTTTGGAAGTCCTCATTTGGAAAAACGTAAATGTTTCCAGGTGTTTCTGGCAGCTGTGAGACACTAAAATCGAAAAAATCTCTTATGAAGTTTTGAATTACTTGTTTCATTCTATATTTTTTGTTTGAAAATCTTCAGTCCGTGCTCGAGACATATGCAGGAGTTTGTTTTGGACCTGCCTGCCCTCAGCCTACACACACCACAACAGTCTGAGGGTGGAAATGATCCAGAGCCACATCTGGACTTTCTGTAAGACTTCCATTTTACACAAAACCACGACTGACACGTGGCACGCACACAAAAGGACGCAGAGCTACGGGACTTTCCTGTGCAGTTCTGAGCTCATGCTTGTTGACTTTTGAACGGAAGCTCCAGGACACTTGAAAACATAAAGTATAGAAAGGACCATTCATTCTGGACGTGGGTATGAAACACAATCCATCTGTAGTGACTTTTGCGATCATAAAATTGTTCTCGAACAATAATAAATAACTTCAACAGTCAAGGATCTTTACCACAGACTCTGATATTGTGGACAGACCAATAGCTTTTAATATCTACTGAACCCCATACCGGTGGAAAGTTGCGTTGTTATTCATCAATATTATTCTCACCCTCGATGTGTGGTCGAGCTTGTGCACCCACTTCAGATGGGTTGAGCACTGACATTTTTAGCGTTTAAGGATTATCTAAATCAGCTCTTACATATTCAAGATGTAACACCAATAAACACAAGGACCAGAAGGCTGTACAAATTAAAAGTTTTATTAGAAAATTCTGTATACATGTACATACAATCTGTTGACATCTTAACCAAGGAAGCCAACTTTCTGTTGCGTCTTTCCCAAACTCTCCTCCTGCTGCAGCAGCTTCATGAGCGGAGCATGAAGAGCCTTCCCGACCCGTTTACCTGCCTGGAGACAACAAGATACTTTAGTGCCTTTCTACTAAATACCAGACTTTAGTTTAGGCATTCTTTCTCTCATAGGAAGATAAGATTTTTCCTGTCTTTGTCACGTGATTTTTATGTTAGATTTTTTTATTTTTTCCATCTGCACAAAAAGAATATTCTTTTGTGTCTGTGGCGAATAATAATGAGGCCCTGATTATTAGCTCCACGGCTGCTCCTTTTTTTTGCCGAGGCAAATCATAAATAAAGATAAAATAATAGGACATAATGCTAATGCTTCATCTGGGGTGAGCGGAGGCCAGATGGCCGGAGGAAGAGGCCTGGACTCACCACTGTCATTTCGAAGATGCTCTCCGGATCCAGGCTGCCTCCGCCCACCTTCCTCGTGCAGGTGACGGTGCCCTTGTGTGTGACAGCGATGATCAGGCTGGCCACAGAGCAGGCCTTCTCCTGCAGAGTCGCGTCCACTACGTGCCGGTGTCCCACCTGCAATAAAACGTGCAGTGTCAGGGGAGCCGAGAGCTGTTTGCGTTGCGGTGTTTGTGTTTTAATGAGATTTCAAATGTGAGCTTACCTTGCACAACGTCACTATACAAGGCATGTTTTCTACGTTGAGTCTCATACAATCATACGGGTCGTCTGACAGCTCGATTTCCTTCCCTCCCTCCTCATCGGCTGATATGTGCACTCTGGGAATTCTGTTGGTGAGATGATAGAAGGCTGTTAGCTTCAACTTCACTGAATAGGACATTTTTTTCTCGATGCAAACAAACACTTCACTCACTTTGTGTTGAAGAGAGCTGCCTTTATAGCTACTGAGATGGCATCGTACAGGTTTCCGTCACACTGCAGGAGCTGTGGAAACAGAATCAGTGTGAGATTTTACCTTCGTGGGCACCGTGTTACAGAATACACACATTATCGGACGCCGCCACTCACCAGCACATCCACATAGAGGACCCAGCAGTGTTCTCCCGCACTGATGCAGAGGCTCTTCAGGTCCACACTGTGTTTGTTGTTAAACACTTTGTAGAGAGTGTTGCTCAGCTCCGTCCCCAGCTCCTCGCCTCCTCTGCCCTCAAACTCGGGGGTCGCATTGGCCGAACTAGTGATGGAAGGAGAAAACAAGCGAATGAACATGTGATCATTCTTACTAGCCACAATCCACTGGGAAGTGTTGGGAGACGCACCTCAGAGATGATACAACACTACCTCCTAGTGGCAAGGCATCCATCAAAACACTCCCATAAACATCACTCCAGTTGGTTCTCATGAAATCTTTGTCTGAGACACTTTGAACATTTGATTCAATTCACAATATAAAATCCTGATACAATGATTGCGTCGAAATTTGCTTCGAAAGCGGAGTGCTTACAAACATGTACAAACCTGGATGTCCTGTGTCATCATAATGCACTGCTACGTATGGATTAAACTTTGACTGGCTGAAGTTTTTATGTAGTTAAAAACCTTTAAATACAACTGATCATAAAAGGGAAGGTTTTAGATATTTGGTGCTACACTATACTTGGTTAGAACTTGATTTTAGTGTCTATTATGTACATTTTTATGCCAAGTCATCCAGAATTCAGAATTCTTCCCAGTTCGTGTCCTAAATTTTCTTGAAAGGGGTCATGTAGAAACACCTTTGTGACCAGTGTAAAAAGTTATAAATTAAATATTACTACATTAATTCTGGTTTGTTGCTATTCAAATTATGTCCACACTTATTACACGGTCTCATGTACGTAAATGTATAAAGAGATATATACACACACACACACACACACACACACACACACACACACGCGCGCGCACCTTATCCCTGCCGTCCATAATGACACACACAGTTTGGACACAGCACATGCCAGGTTATTTTACTGACAAAGCATTTTTGAATTTAGTGTATTCATTTTTTAATAGTCAGTGATATGTAGTGATACTATCATTAAAAAAAACATGCACCATAATACTTGATTTGCCTCATAGACATGGTCAAGTAGAGTGCATTCATAACTGTTTGATTTGGTGATTCATCTATACAAAAATTAATAAGTATATAGGTCTAATTCTATTAAAGTCAACATGCATCATACTTACCAATCAACAAAGAACTCCAAGTAGCCTTCATCTGGCAGCATGGGCCTTGGTTTTCCAATTTCAGTCTTAATCCCAACTAGAACCACTGTGTGCCCCTGAAACAAAGACAAAACAGAACATAATAAGTATATACAATAAATAAGACAATACACATTAGCTTGGCTCAGATATAACTACGGAGTAGGAGTGGTCAGGTTGACTGAGGGTGCACAAATTAAAAGGTTTACAGCATCTTCTTATTTTAATGAAGCCAACATGCAGGACCTCTGCTTCAAGTTTAAGTTCAGTAATGTTTCATTACCAGTGTGACTTTGGCCGAGCCGTCTGTGTTGGACACCACATCGGTCTCTATTTCCATGTGTCTGTAGTCCTCACAGCCTCTCCCGTCCACCCGTAAGTCATCCTGATGACAAGAACCAACATATCAACAAACACTGCAGTCTCAGATGTAGCTCATGCTAACACAGCTAGCTTAGTTTCTGCCGTTAGAGTACACGAATAACTGTCATGGCGTGTATCCTAATTTATTCAATTACAGCGGGAGAAGTCTGATGTAAAGCTGTTAAAAAACTTACCCGTATACCGTGTAAGATGTACACTTTTTCAGCCTCACTAACTTGTACTGTTGCCATACTGTAGAAAACGCTATTCGCATGTGTGTGTGTCGCTTGTCTTCTACGTCATCCAACGACGACGACGACGACAGATCGACGGTTCACCTGCTTTGCTCACCCGGATGTCCCGGTAGTTATGAAAACATATTATTCCTGTACAGATAGAAGACGCCGCCCAACCGGTGCAGCTAGTTTCATAAAACAGAACGTGAGCTTTAAAAAGTGGAGAAATTTCACCAGGATACTGAAAAAAAAAAATTAAGATAATTTATGAGCCTGTACAGTATATTTTCTCATATTGTAGCTTTATTTAGCAACTTTTCTGAAAGCCTGACATGTCACAGGAGTTTATATTGTTTGTTATCGTCATGTATGCAACCTCTACTAAAGTGAAAATATTTGGTTTGATGTTTACAATAGACTCAGACTTGGCTCAGAATGAATACTTCTCATATTTCCTCTACAGTCAAAAAAGAGTCTGGACTTTCAGGCAGCTGTGGCTCCATCCTGGGGCCCTCCTGAGCAAGTGGAACAAATCTTTCTCATAATTAATGAACACCAGGTTCAGAGAAAGTAAAAGCAGTCAAATGGAAAACAGGTAAATATCCACATCTGTCAATCTTGTATGTATTGTTAACGCACCAGGTTCACAGCGTGGCAATTAATTTATTATTTATTTGACAATGAGTAACTTCATTTTAGGAACACACAAGGCCGGTTTACTGAGGGCAAAGTAGGTAACGGTCCAGGAGCTCCCAAAGCTACAGGCTGCATGTAACAGATGGGTCAGCTGTTCCTGCCATTTCATTGAAAATCTATTCATGTATAAAACTGGACCACAATATTGACTTACATGCCGAGAGCGTTACAGTTGTACCTGCTTAAGGGCCTGCTGTGTCAAAACCGGCCCGTTATGGTCCAGTGTGTCGGATTAAGTGACATGTAGCAGTGAGGTGGCAGACTGCAACCAGCTGAACATCTGTATAGATGCCATTAAACATGAGAGTCGAAACTCATCTCTAAAGTTATTGTTATTTATGAATTCAGCTGTCTCTCATTAGGAAAAACAAAACAACCCAATACACAAAAAACAATGACAGTGTTGTATGGAGGCCACACATTATTCATAACACCCCCTCAATGTCAGAGATGGATGGTTTAATTTCGCTTTGTGAATTCTTTTAAATTCCAAGTCATGTAGGACACATGCTGGCTGCAGGGTGACAGCAAAAAGTGCTTCACAACGATCAGTTCTTAACGGTTTATTAGCCTGAAACAGATCAAAACTCTGGTTAAGTCTAGTTTTTGGGACAGTTAGGGCAGAATTCGGGATTCCGGACATCGACTTGTAATTTGGGATTGTCCCAGATTTTTCACCCTTCTCTTTCATAATGGTGCTCTGTGGAGAAAATGTTTTCCTTGGCAACAGGGGAATACATTGCTGCAATAACATGAGTGGCTACTGATCTAGGTCAAATAATACCGTCATGACTGGGACCGCTCATCCCAAGGTAGTGAAAACACAACAATTCTTAGTTTCAGGTGACTGGTATAAAAGCACCCACCCATCATCTACAACCGCATATCCTTTGCAGGGTGGCAGCTGGCGATGGGTGCGCAGCGGCTGGGTGCAACCCTTGACAAGTCGCCAGTTCGTCTCAGGGATGACGTGTCGGGACAAACATCCATAGAGTGACTAATTAACCTCACATGCGTGTCTTTGGACTGTGGGAGTAAGCCGGAGTACCTGGAGAAAACCTGTGCAGCTGCCATTAGATCCCCCTGAACTACACACTAGACCTTCAACACAGTCTAGTATTACAATTGTATGAGTATTTGATTCATTTTTCGTTGTTTCTAAATCAGTTTGCCACGTAGACAACATATCACTCAATCTATTATAGAAAAGCTGTAGAGCGTAAGAAACGAGGGGCCCAGCGACATTTGTTTTTGCCCGGTGGCCTCCCGACAGCTTCACCCGGCCGTGGTAGTCAAGGCAACCTAAATCACATTGTAGGGTTTCCAAAAGAGACATTAGAATTATGGATACATTTGAAAGACAAATGAAACAAGCTATCCCCAAAATTTGTAGGCGGTGTGTGCCTCACATGAGTGTGTGATTGATCAATCTTCCATTGAGGGCGGTGCACCGTCAGGAGGACGAGCCGCCTGATAGACTCAGCTCAGGGCAGCAACGCCCAATGAGCGCAGGAGAGAGTGTCGGACTTCCTGGTTTGCTCTCGGCTGTGTTGTGTTGTCCTACTGCCCAATAAAGCAGTTTTTCTTTTACAGGATAGTAAGACACCTGCCTGTTTTAAGGCTCGGTCCTTGGTTGTGTTAGCTTACGAGGAGGCCAATTAGCTCCTCGTCGAAACCGAGGCGGCGGCGGTGAAAGCGGGAGCGGAGCTGCAGAGAGGAGCTGCCCGCAGATCGGTGAGGTTAGCTGGGATTGCGCTAACGGAGGAGACGCTCTCATTCTGGAAGGGTTTTGACTTTAAAAAAAAAAGGCTGGAAACTGAAACAGGACCTCAAGAAACGTTAGTCCACAAGCCAGGAGACTGCGAGGTATGTCTTTAATAAACCTGCTTCAGCGTTTAACTCTTGAAATAGTTGAATGTGACGTTCAGGGACTGTTACATCAACTAACGTACATCCAGATATCCTGCTCCAGCTGCCAGAGTTACTTCCTGCTCGGTTGTTTTCTGGAAGTCCATTTATTTTTAGCCCTAAAATGCCGTAATAATAATTTCCCTTTTTTGGTGAACTCATCTTCAGCGAGGACAGAAGTCACTCAGCCAGAAAACACCTTCCCAGGGTCAGGATCAGACTCAGGGGCACTTCAGGCGTGTTTAAGGTCACTAACACAATTCAATCAAAGCTGGAAAATAGTGTGTTTCTACCCATGCATTCATTAAAGTACTACTTTACAGGTGAAGTTATTGGAAAGGCAAGAAATCAAGATGGAATAAATGAATTCTGATCTTGAAATGCCCCATGTGGGTCAGAAACTAGGGCTGGACAATACCTCATCAATACATCACATCCTGAAATCTTACCTGAGACTTTGATATGGTTTTATCTTCATACAGGTGTTTCCTGTTTTTAAAGGCTGCATTACAGTAAAGTGATGTCATTATTTTCCCAACTTTCCAGAACGGTCCAGTTCTGCTTGTTCTCTTTACCTACACAGTCATACGGGTGGAAACACAGAGTAACTCACAATGTGATTCATGATACGTTGCTAGCGATAATTAAAGTATTACAATACAGTGATTCTGCAACGATCAATATATTGGAAGATTATAATCTAACAATATATCACGATAGCTGTCTGTGCATTGTTTATGTATTTATTCAGTGGAGTCAGTTTCACAGAAACTGGACATGAACTGAGAATAAATAATTGATAGAGTTAAAAAAAAAGAGTTTTAGCCGACTGCAACTTGTCCAAGTCCAAGTGTGCCATCATTTAAATGTAAAATAGCCATAAACTGGCAAAAGGCTGAACACCAGTTTACACCTCAAGGAGTTATAATGTAGTGACTCAGTTTAGTCAAACCTTGAGGGGATGTTTTAATAAAAATATAGATTTTTGGCAGTAGTCGTATCGCAAGAGGAAGTTACATGATTTCTGATTTCTGTATCGATATGTTGTCCCACCTGCACGTATATATATATATACTTGTATCCACATGACTAATGAGTATTTATCAAAAATCCCTGAAGGCAAGCATCTAGTAAAGTGAAGACCCAGATATTTTATCAACTTTAAGTTTGAAGTGAATTAAATTTGAACTTCAAATTTCTCAGGTGTGAGCTCTTGAGTTTCAGAGTCGTTAGGGCCACTTGTCGTTGGGGCTAAGTGGGTACAGGGGTGGATGGGCGTTGAGCTGTCTGGGGAGGGATCGCGGGACAGCGTTGCAGGTGGGTGATAGATGTTGTCGTAGACCTCCTGCTCTGTCCAAACGACTGAATATGCCTTTTGCCATCTTACCAGCAACGCTCACAGTTGGTTAAATTCAGGCTCTTGAGCGACTGGGTCGGGTTTAGGAAAACATGGTGGTTTGGGTTAAAATCACCACTTCAGTTACAAACTTACTTACAAACATTGTGTACGTAACATTTTTATTGTAGTCATCTGGGTGAAAGTCCTGTGCTTTGTTTATCTCACCCATCCTCCCCTTTATTACCTTCTACGTCACCTGAATTCCTCCTTTGCCGCCATGAGAATTGCTGTGAGCACGAGAGGTCGACGCCTTACACAAACATCACTATGGGTCGCAACGAGCGGCTTTCACAGGCTTTCACTGTGTTTGGTAATAGATCAGTCATTTTTTATTTTTTTCTAAGTATTTTTGGGGCCTTTATGGCTTTATTGATAGAACAGCTGAAGATATGACAGGAAACAGGGTGAGAGAGAGGGGAAGTGACACGCAGCAAATGGTCCCCAGGCCGGGACTCGAACCCTGGGCCGCTGCAGCGAGGACAAAGCCTCTGTACATGGGATGCCTGCTCTACCAACTGAGCTAAATGGCGCCCCAGAGTCATTTTTTTAAGGCAGCATTCACTTGTTAAAGCTTATCAAATGTGAATGTATATCTACACCTCATCAGTCAGTGCTGTCTTGCATTCTAGCAGCTGGGTTAAATCTTTAATTGAATTTCTGAGTCATTGCTACTGCATAAATCTGGCACTTTCACACACTACATCTAATATTGCAGCACTGCAGAGGCATCATGGTTGTGGCATTTCACACTGGCAAAGAATAACACAGCGACACTTCACTGTTCTGGAGCTGCAGTAACGTGAATTGCTTCTGTTACAATCAATTCGCTGTCAGTTAGTTGTTTTCAATGCGAACACCAGCCATTCACTGAGAGAAATCTATAGGCTCATTCTTGAGTCTACAAGAAAAGAAACCGTTCAACTCTGGTTTCGCAGAAAGTCTTTTGAGTGCTTTACTATAGGAAGTCCTGTCTTTATCTCTACAGATTCAGGGCCATTGACGCATTGTTGGTTTGGTAATGGAGTGAAACAATCATGTTGTCAAGCGTCCTGTATGCCCCCCTCACTGGAGCAAGTTTCTCTTGAACTGGGCTGCTGCCACCGGCTGAATCAGACCAATACTGGTAAACAGTCACATGAAGTACCAACTGTTAGCTCAAACTGATAAAACATAAACCTGTTTAGCAAGTTTTTGTTGTTTTTGCAGGGTCTTGATATGAAATTACAATCAGCTGAGAAGCAGAAAGCCTTCATATTGTATTCTCTGCTGACATTTTGTTCGACCTGAGGATACAGCTGAAACGAAAGGTCAAATAATCGATCAGTCAATCGCTAGAAAATTCGCTGCCAACTATTTTGATTTTTGATTAATAGTGTTAGTCATTATTAAAGCAAAAATGTAAAAAAAAAAAAAAATGCTGACTTCAGCTTCTTAAATGTTTGGATTTGCTGTTTGCTTCTTTTTTTTAAAATCATATATTATCTATTATTGTTAATATCAGTTGCGAGGACCCTCAAAGGAACGAAAACAGTCAGTGTTTTAATTTGCCAAACAAACTCTTTATTATAATTTCACAAAATATTGTGTCCTGACAGAGATGAAACTTGATTTTAAAAAACAAACCAAAGCCCTAATATGGTGGAATTCAACCCAAGCAAATGGGTACAGCATGATAACTGTTAATTATCAAAGTTACTTTACATTGTACATTTAAACATTGTGATGGAAATTAAATCATTAGAAAGCACTGTTAAGAAATTCGAAAGATGAATATTACATGAGGAGAGAAGACAACCTGAATCTAAAGCTGGTCAGGGCGTAGTAACTGACTAAAGGCGGCTTCTCCAGGTTTGGTTTGAGCAAGCTGCTAATAGATTACCTGAGAGGCAAAATGTCAACAAAACGTTTCCTGGTCCTAAAACATTCAAAAATGTATAGACCGGCACCAGTGGATAAAGTATAAAGAAGCATTGAATGGAAATGCTGAAGTACAAGCACCTCAGAATTGTACTGACGTGTACAGTGTGTGTGTGTGTGTGTGTACAAATATTTTAACATTCACTGCTCGCTGCCGCTGGAGCCAAGACAGATGGTACAATAATCCCTCGCCTTCTAGTGAAAGTGATAGCGGCAGACACAGCAGACCTCCAACACGACCTCCCACAGCGCCTGACTCCTGTCGTGTGATGACAAGTGTGGTGAAGAGGGTTAAGAGACTACGCAGCGGGGTTTTGAGTCGGCCGCACTGTAGCTCGGAAAGGTCATTCCAACCAGGAAGTGCATTAATAATCAAGACATCGCCCTCCCTCTCTGTTTTTAGAGCTGAAGTTGAGAAGTTGCAATCAGCCGCACTGATGGATACATTCTGTTTTTTTTGACAACTAATCCCTGTTGAAACTTACAGCTATCATCTTAGAGCTGTTTGGCTTTACTCTCAGACGTGGAATTCAAGCGATATACTACAAACCTCTGTTCATTTTAAGACCTTGTGTGTGTGTTGCTCATTGTGTAATTCTTGGCAGGATTTGTGTTTTTATCAGTGCTGTTATTTCCAGAATGTGTTTTTCCTATCGTAAAAGTACATTTTTCCATATCGCAAATAGACATTATCTCGTGACACATTCCGCATAGAGCAGGTCTAGACCATGTTGGTGTTGCATTTTACAGAAACCCAACACAGACAGGTGGTTGATCTTTCAATTTAGTGTGGGTGAGACCAGGTGGGGTCGGTTCTGTGTGGAGAAAGAGTCTTGCGAGAGCGATCTGGACTCTTGCTGTAATGGACCGTGAGATGTTTTAGTTTAATCCAGAAACGACATAGATTAAATTCATCCCAAAAGGTTGCTGTAGGAGCACCATATAATTTTCCTTCTGATTAAATTCCCCGTCTCTGGAGGGGAAGCATGTTTAACTACCTGGATCGTTGGCCGAGCCCTAATTAACACAGACATAAAAGTGAGATTATGCTATCGCTCAGTTAGGCCTAATGGATAGATTAAATCCTCAGGAACGACTCGGCGGGTTGATTTCACTCGGTGAGGAGCTCCATCTTTCCTCAGAGCCTGTTTTTGTTTTTCAGACATTTTATCCCCTTTGAAGTCGCATCCGTCTTTGTCCTCACGCACTCAGACCTGCTTCATAGGTCTCCTCTCAGAGCTGGACACACATGGCGCAGCGCAGTATGAATGTGTAAGCTGTTTTATTGAAGCATTGTTTCCGCTAAATGGTTTTCTGAATCCAACACCAGCCTCTTCCTCGTGCTGCGGGATGAGTCTGGCTGGATCGGACCGGCCTGTGTTTGTTCCTCCTTCAGTGAACTCTTCCTCCTGAGTATTGTCCTGACGCTCATTTGCCGATTTACCGTGTTGGTATTAGTATCCCTCTTGATATTCCTCGAGGATGCAGAGCACTTATTGGATGCTTTACACCAGCTCTTAATTGTTGTGGGAGGGAAAGCGCTCAGGACAGGAAATGAATATCCAGCTGAAACGATTAGATGATTGACACGCAATTATTTTGTCAATCCACCAACCATTTAATTTGTTTTTCGAGCGTTTTCTTGCCACAGTTTCCTGAGGATTAGCAGTTTTATTTTGACTTGCATGATAGTCAATCCATATTTTGGGGATTTTAGGTTGTTTATTGGAGAGTAAGTCATTTGAAACTGTTACGGAGGGCATTTTTCACTATTTTCTGACAATTTTATTGACAAAACAATCAAGAAAATAATCTTCAAAATAACTGATACTGAGAATAATTGATAGTTCCTTGCAGTCGTACAGCAATTCCTTCCCTCATCAACATGTACTCACTCCAAATCCCTCAGCTAATTCTCTAATTCCCTTCCTCTTTCATTTTCTTCCCATCTCTCCGCTCCCCCTCTTCCTCTCCATCTGCCTCTCCTCCCTCCTCGCAGTATGTGGTTGGAGACACGGGTGTTGTAGGATGAAGAGCCCGGGGCACCGCACCAGGGACATCGAGCGGCAAGCTGGCTACCTGAA
>OMLP01039647.1:4488-15116 GCA_900302685.1 Spondyliosoma cantharus | reverse complement strand
GTGAATACAAATTTCCCTCAGGAGGAATTTGTAGCAAACTGTACACATGCTCCAGTTTTAGCATAAAAATATTTTCCTGAAACACACGCTCAGCACAACACACACACACACACACACACACACACACACACACACACACACACACACACACACAGACACACACACAATTGCACGCTTTTCACCTCTATTACTCCTCACCTTCTGGTCCCTGTAGGACAGTTGGATGTGAGCCTTCATCCTCATCTAGTAAACATACACTCTCACTGTCAGGATAACATGCTTTCCAAAATCCATGCTGAGCCTGAACGAACGCACATGGCCTCACAAACGAACACTCACAACACTCCCACAGACAGCCGTACAAGTGCACACACACGCGACCCCCACAGAGGAAGTGAGATTAGCTTTTTGCTGCTACTGTAATTCAGTTATCCCTCGCTGCCGGAGGCCAAATAGCGGGCAGGGAGTAGGATTCTGCTGTGTCTGTACTTTGTGTGGCTGGCAGCTTGCTTATCCCTCTAGTACACAGGTGAATGCCTTTTGCCTGCCTGTCTTCTCTACACCTCATCCCCCACTGTTTTCCCACAACCCCAGGACACCCTCGGTGCCCCCTCGCTGCTAAGCTGCCATCTCAAATCCACTATTGTGTCGGGTAATTTTTGACATGATTTTCCCTTTAGAATTTTAGCATCGGCTGGGTGTGCTCACTCATGCCACCTCTGCTCCCACACAAGAGTCATGATTGCCGAAACAGAAGTGTAAGTTGGCACAAGGGAGGATTTTGATCTCAGGTTGTGGCGTCGACACTGTGACACCAATGGTTTGTAATACAGTAATAGAGCCAGTGAGCGTTTGACATGCCAGAGCCCACGTCATTAATCTGCAAACCCCGCACGCAAAAGCATGCATACCGTCCATGAAGTGAGTCATGAGCACACATATGCATGCATCCACGCAGTGGTAGGCAGCTTTCTGGCACAGGTTATCCTCAATCCAGGGCTTTTCCTCCTTTCACCGTGGACCCCTTGCCAGGCCAGGCTTGGAAAGAGGTCACATTCTCCAAGGTGTGTCTAAACAGAAATGACATGTGGATGTGCTGGCACGAGCAGCACTCTCGGCTCCCTACCACCACATCTCACTCCTCTGCCAGAAAAGCAGTCGTGGTTGTTTTCTTTCCCCCTTTTTTTCTTCTCTTTTTCTTCTCTTTGCCCCTGAAAAGCCGCTCTGTGCCAGAGAAAACAGCATCGTTGTTTGTTTTAATGGTTGTTCCATTCCTGAGGTTTATCCTGACTTAAAAATACCAATAAAGTAGAAAATGGGCTTGACAACTGGAATGATGTTCATGTTAATTTGGGTACGCTATTGCTTCTATTGCCTGAGGGGTTCTCTGTCATCTTTCATTAAACCGTTTTTCAACTGACTAAGATGTTTGTGGAAATGGATCTCTGTAACTTATCCCCTTCATAACATGACAGCGTAGTATTTTAATTTTATGATGTATCATCAGATCTGTTATCAGTTCAAACATGTCATTACACATTTATGGACACGTAAAATAACAAAATCAAGAATTAGGAGAGTTTGTTAAGAAAACACAAACTGTGGTGGTCTGCTTCACATAAAAGATTTTTTAATTAAGATGAAATGCCATGCAGCCATGTTTTAGACGTGTAAAAATACTCTGCTTTGAAATATAATCTGTCTGATATGGTGTGTGTGTGTGATTATGATTGGCTTTTAAACTAGTTATGATGTCACAAAGTCATGCTTGTATGTCTTTAACTCAGGTTTGAGGTGAAACTTCAGTGGATGAGTGTGAAAACAACATTCTAAGATGAAACATTCTGAAGGCACATTCATTGTTTTTTGCCACTTAGGACTTACACTTACTCACAATTTGTAAATACATAATTTGACTATGATAATTTTTGATCAATTGATTGAAATGTTTATTTCAAAGTGACAAAACGTAAAGAAGACCAAGAAACTGCAGACAGGAAAATGTGTTCAAAAACAAATAACTTCAAAAAATTTATTAAAAGTATGATGGACAGACAAATAATAATATTTACAGACAATAAAAAGCATAAAGCAAAAGACACTTTGTTTATATATTTGAAAAGAGAAGAATTATAAACCTATCTAATCCCAACCCTATTCCATAAATCAATGAATGTTAATTTACCAGATTCCGTAATGGTGTAAACCGATACTCTAGTTAATTCTCCTAAACTTGTCTACATAACCTTATAAAAGTTTTATGGCTAATAATTGTGTAACAACACATTTAGTAGCAGACATGAATGAACAGCAGACATGGCGTGAATGTTCAGTTCAGCCCAGTTTAAAGCAGGGATGTGTGTTTGGAGGGGGAGCGTGAACGCAGGTCAGGTCTTTTCAGTTTAGAAAGGGGTGAGAGTGTTGGGAAGGGATGCATTAATATAGTGAGTGCAGGAGGAGGGGAAATGTATGTTAGCCTGAAGCAAGAGGAGACTGTAGAGAAGGAGAGCAGACCAGCTCAATCCAAACAAACTCCAGGGATCAGCTCGTTTCCACCAGCCATTGTTGCCTACTATAGTTCAGGAAGTCTAGCTTGTCTTTAGAACAGCTGCCACTCTGCTGTCACTGGTTTTCTTTTTAGTTCAAATATTTTCACTTCCCTGTTGCTCACCTCCAAGCTGCCTCTGTGAGTTTTCCCTTCCTTTCCTGTCCAGATGGAAAAGGGTTATTCTACATATTTTCTTGGTGTTTCCTGATGGAAAGATATAAGTAGCTTTGTTGCTAAAGTGATCACTAACTGCTTCTAAATGTAGCTGTTGTTAGCTAGTAAGCAGTACCATTTGCCGACTCCAAAGCCGATCTTGGCAAGAACACCACCTGGGTGCTGTATTTCCTGTCATCAAACCAGCCTTTGTCTTCTCAGAGACTGTGTTATACTGTTATGGTCCAATCCTGTTCACAAGGAGCGAACAGACCACTATCGCTAATGGTTCAGGGGGGTGGTTGGATGGTGAGGCTAACGCACACTCTGGATTATTTGCTACTGTAAAAGCCAATCAATATCCACAAGTCCCTCCCTAGCTGTCTGTTTTTGCAGGAAACATGTATGTATGCCGAAGCCAATAGCACTCCACTAGGCATTTTAGGTTAACTTTAACTGCTAAATGCTATGTTCATAAGCTAGTCCTGAACTTCAGTTACTTAATTTAATTTAACTATCAGGGAAACACTTGTAGTGTACAGTGCCACACCTGTACACCTCTAGAAATGAGGTTGATGAGAGCTGTAAGTCTGAACTGAAACAGAGTTATGGACCAAAAAAACAACGTGAACCAAAACAATGAGCTGAAAGATGCTAAAACTCAACATACAGCCGAGAGGTACCATATTTATTTTATAATTGAAAATGGGTTTGTCACTATGAGCGACACCTTTTAATCACACTTCATTTGATCCATTGTGAATTTAAATGTTTTAAATTTGTAAATTGTTTATTTAAATGTTTTAAAAACTTCACAGTTACGTTGATTTTAACAGATAAAATATGACCATACTCATCCTAAATTTTGGGAAATCCTCACTTTCAAGGAGCAAATGAACTGCTCCCAGGGAGAACTTAAATAGTACTATTAAAATGAGTAACATCTTAATTTTTTTGTCTCTGGCCAAGCACTGCTCCTGTGCCTCCCCGGCTGATGAGCTTTTTAAAGCTGACAGCGCAGGATCACAGCTATCTGGTAAATGGAAATGCAATGAAAGCTACCCACACTCAGCGGATTGCTTTGGCTTGCATCATTTTGCCTTCCTGGCTGAATTAGTGCTTACTAGGTGGTAATAAAACTGTGAGCTGTAACATTTAGTTCAGGGTGAAGACAGCTCAGTGCAGACCCCCAAGGAATCCATAGTCCTAAGCCCATAGGTATGTCTGCAGGTCCTCGCCAAGACCTGAGTGGGTATCAGGTTCGTCGCAGAGCTCATCAGATTCGGACCTGTCCTGGTTTTGATTTACTGCATCTCTGGAAGAGAGCACAGAACATCACCTGCATCTGGTTTACGCTGACAAATCAAACCCAGTTGCAGTGGGAGGGAACGGAGTTAACCAAAATACAGACTTTAATCATTTTTATAGATGGTAGGAGTTTACAGGTTTTAAATATATATTTATGTGTTCTGGTCTTCAGGTACTAAGAATAAATCATAGCAGTGATCAGGCTGTGAGGCGGCCAAAGCTACAGTGAGCACAGCAGGCCAGGTAGCATGCAGAGCTGACAACAGAAAAGATTTGAGGTGTGGTCAGTGAGGTCACTGAGGACAGCATGGGAGCACACAGGATCAGGTTTAAATTACTATATCTCAGAGAACTGGAAGGGGGGGGCGTCATCTGATATCATTCAACAGTCAATAATGCACATGCAGTATTTACAGACCATTATGTTAGTCATTATGCTAACATAAAGTAGTCCATGATTGTTACTCTCAGCAGAACATGATGTCATAAAAACTGGAAAGCACTTCAGGATGTGGAGACTTCACTTGGCACCTGTGCAGTCAGTGAACTGAAATGTCCATGTAATGTTGTGAAGCAATGAAGTGTTGGTGATGCTGAGACTGTGGCGTGTTAGAAAACAATGCAGTAGCATTCTGCATAACCATGCTAAAGGTAGGTAAGATCATTCTTAAAGTTCGTCCAAAAAATTAAAATTGTGTCACTATCTACTCACCCTCATGCTCCCGCCGAAACAACTGAAGTAGCTGGGGATTTGTAAACATTTGTAGTAGAGGAAAATTTAAAACGATAACAACAAAAAAAACAAAAACGTTTTTTCAAATACATTTGGGATCTCTGGGCTTCTGGAGACTTGTTTCACACCAAATGAGCTGTATGGAGCCATTCTACCTTTCTTTTTTTCTTTTTTTTACGTTTTAAAAAGTCGTTTAACAGAATGCTGCAACACTGTTTTCTTGTGAAGCTCCTGAAATGTTTTGTGGGCTATGAAACTTCTTCTGACTATCTATCAGCATGGGAGGGAGAAGATAATGACAGAAAAAATACAGTTTTTTATGAATTGTTCCTTAAAATCAGCAAAAGACTATCTGCCAAAAAGTTGCTTTAAGGAGTATTATAAGGAAGATATATCCAGCGCTAAAGGTACAGTAAAGTTTGCATGCTCACATTGTGACATTGTCACCAATTTCTCATGTTTTGATGTATTATATATAGGTTTATTTGACCTTTAAATTTATAGCTTGGGTTTTTTGATTCCTAGGACCACATACAATTCTGATTCAATCTTCCATTTAATCAAGCCCTGAACCCTTTATTTATTGAAGCTATTTGTTTTGTCAAAATTGTAGAGAATCATTGTTTTTGCTGTTTTTCTCTAAAATGTTTATGAGGGATGTAAGTAATGCAGCATTTTCCCATTTCCTTGTGTTCTATTACTGGTGCTGTAAAGTTACACAGGCACAAGGAATTTAAGATGTTGTCAGGTTCACTGCACAGCAACTCATTCTTTCATACTGGAGGGTTTTGATCACAGTCACTGAAAGTAAAGACATGCCAGACACAACTGTTGATGAGGATTGTATGTTTTTGTGCTGTGATTCAGAAGCAGATTTGCAGGATGTGCCACAAATATGGTAATACCCAGATGTAGGCAAACAGGGCAGGCCAAATGATATCAGTAAGTAATTGATAGAGGGGCTTACAGACAGGCACTTGCAGACAGGCAGGTATCCACACAGGTATGGGGAAGGTGGTTGCCAAGGCTTGAAAGCAAAAGCAGAGGGCAAGAAAGCAACTGTAAAATAACAGTCACAGACATTCATTAGTGGTTAATTCGGATTAAAGCAGAAGGACAACTTTCCTTAAGGCAGCAACTGCCATCAACTCAGAACAAAATGTGAGTTTATTCATTTAAGTAGTCTATTTAGAAATGGTGCCAGGCTGAATGGAACATCAGTCAGCCTCATTTTCAGGGTAGATTTTGTATCCAGTGGCAGATAAACTAGCACAGTGTAGGCGAGGCTTATGGGGCACCGATCTCAGTGCCAGTGGTTTCAATATTTCATGGCCATTGCATTGTGCGATTGTGTTAAGGTAAAAAATCTTCTCTATTAGCAATTTAAGGGACGTATCTTTACAACTTTGCAAGACAGGTCACAAAGAGCATCAATAACTAGAGAAGGCAAGATCTGAAGAACTTGCGGTTCCGAATGCTCCCTGTTGAGAAGCTGAAGCCAAATGCAGATTGCTGGCTGTGAAAACTTTGAATAATGTCTAATGTCTATATCTAAAAACTATGAAATAATGTAGGGTTTGTTGAAAAGCTAAGGCCAAACTCAATTGGTGGCTTTGATTTATTTGAAGTCTCGTCTGAAGGGAATGAAGCTTCGTAATAGTTTGGTGAGAATGAAACATTAAAAACAGAATATAAGCTTTGAGCCAAACTACAATTTTGTCTTGAATTTGTGTTGAAAAGCAGCTGATGGAGTATGAAGAGATCAAATACTCTGAATCAGACTAAGAAATTCAATAAATCTCAATGTATCAATGATTGGGAATATTTAAATATTTACATGGAGTTTCTGGCTAAATGTCAACACTCCACCCCATACACACTAATGCAAAAATCTCAAAGTGGCTGAAAAGTTATCAATGGTTGAACTGCGACTGTGTAAAAAGTATGAATACTGTGAAAAAGTTGAATTGATGTGAGAAAGTCCTAATCTTTGTGAACGTTTCACAGTTTGAATGGAATTTCTCTCTGGAAGCGAGAATGACTAAATGAGCTTTGAAAATGCTTGAAAAGGTGTGAAAATGGGGATATTTTGAATATTCCGTAATCTGCTTGAAAACGTTCAATATCTCTGAAATGATGAATGATATCAGTGAGAAAAATAGACGAGGTCAATTCCCAATTGAAATGAATATTTTGGTGTTTGAATGGAGTGAATAAGTTGCAAAACGTGGAACGAGTTAATATATGATAATAAGAAAATTAAAGGTCCCATATTATACTGTTTTTCATCAATTTCACACAGCTGTCAGAGGTCCAACAACACTGTATTGGAAATGCATTGCCCCAAACCCATCCGTGGTCCTGAATTTCAGCTGTCTAAAAGTCACTCAAGTGAGCTCTGCTGAGAGCAGCTGTTTCTGTGCCTGCACCTTTAAATGCTAATGAGCTCTGCCTGTCAACGCCTGTCTTGCCTGCTACACGCGCCTCTCTGGGAGAGGATGCCGCTTATGCTAGCGGTAGCATGCGCTAATGTTTACGGTGGATGTATCCCTATGGCTCGTGGAGATGCTTTTGTTCAACCGTACCAGTTTGACCCAGAATCGGACCCAGAAGGAGAGGCTCCTGAAGAAACACAGACTCTGTGGCTGCAGCAGGATGTTTCAGATGTTACTTAGTTTGTTAATATGTGTTGTTACAGTTACTACCATGTAGCTAATGCTAGCTCCTGCTAACGGTAAAGGTAACTTATAGTTCTTCAGTAACTGTAAATACTATCAAACCGCAGCTACACTTACCTGTGGCTCGGGTGCAGTTACTGGGTCCAGTATGGTTGGTACTGATCCTTTTACGAGAGTCAGTGTCGAGGCAAAGCCAGCTTTGTACTGACCCTCGTTACTGAAGCAGTACGATGTGAAGTGGTTAGCACACACACACAAACTTACACAAACCGTGGCTGGCATGTTGTTGTTAAAAATGAAACACAACCACTGTCTCTTCTGTTCTTCTGTAGCTGGGACAGAATATATACTGATGTTGATTTTTACAACCAAGAACAGAGCAATTTGCGTGTCTAGCTCTGAGCGACGACGGGTTGATGAATTTTTTCAAAAGCTGAATTTTTCAAAGGCTGAAAAGAAATGGGCTGAATGGGCTAAAAAAGGTGAACATTTTGATAGCTGAACAGTTTCTCTAGCTGCACATATGCTGGAGCAGTAGCAGAACCAAAGTTGAAAATGTCCCCATAAGAATGAATGGGAAAATGCCTCGCAAACTCCTGTAAGTCTAGAAAAAAGTGTAATGTTTTTGGCCAAAATATTTGTACAGTGAGTAACAGGAGACATTGCTGAACTCTGTGATGTGTTTTGTGCGGCAGAGCGAGAAAAGGTAAAAAAAAATCAGGTACTGTCTACTCTCCTCCAGAATTTTAGGCTCAAAATTATCATTGCGGCTAATGGGGAAGCTGCTGACGTGCTTGTCGCTCTAGGGCTTCTACAACGAAAAGTTTAAGTCCTAAACCTGAAATGAGACCATCAATCACACCATCATCACTTTTTCTGCAGTTTTTCCAGCTGCTCTCCACTCTAGCAATGATGTCACACACTCTAGCTCACGCAATACACACCCATTATAAAATCTGAAGAGGAGCTATAAATCCTTAAAACTAAAACTGTGATGACTTCAAAACCATAAAAGATTTTTAAAAGCTGAATACATGCCGAATAGTTCAACATCTTGTCACTCTTTAAAAGTTGGAATGGTATCTGTAGGTCAAAGTATGAGGGACGAGAAGAGGTTGAAAGACGGGTGGTTTTGAAGAGGATTTGAAGATTTTCACTTCCATTCTGTTTTTTTTTTTTGAAAAGCTGAATAGTTGAAAAAGCTGAAAAGGCTGAAAGATGATAAGTACAAGGATGAAAGAGCTTTAAAAAGCTGAACATTGTGATAGTTGAATGGTTTCTCTAACTAACTAAGCAGTAGCGGTATGAAATTTGAAAAATTCCCCATAAGGATGAATGGGAAATATTTAGCAAAAAAAGCTTTATATTTCCAAATGTATAATAGAAAGAAAAAACAATAATAGAAATAGTAATGTCTTTAAAAAGCTGAACATTTTGATAGCTGAATAATTTCTGTAGCTCACAATTTGTAGAAGGGGAAGAGAGCTGAAAAACGTACGGAAGCAGGAATAAAAACTTTAATAAATTCCAGAAGAACCAATAAAGAATTCCGTGCGCAGAAGAACATATGTAGTGAATGCCTCCTGCGTTCACAACCAATGATAACTTATGGTAAAGTGATGCTTAAATAGTATAACATGCTATAATTTCAACATTATAATAGCTCAAAATGATGTTTGCAATATACATTCTGCAATCCACGGATAGCTTAAACTTTCTTTTGGTTTGGTTTTCAATTTTATCTTGTGACAACCCTGTGCTTATGGCCGAGGTCTGGTTAAAAATATCCAGTGGTTTCACACTGACATATACTGAAATGCAGTATCAAACTGCGGTCACATTCTTCGAAGCCTTTTCACTTACCACCACCATCCTCTTCACCTCCTGATATGAAAATCAGGACATAAATATGTAAAGTGGAATGACATACTAATGTGAAAACATCAGTGTTTTTTAGAAAACTTTACTGCCAACAATTTAATCCTGGAGACTGGGAAATCATTAGGAGGAGGGCAATCACTGTGCTTAAACATTAAAAAAAAAGAAAAAGTTTGGAGGACAGGTGTAGGTCACATACTGTATCAGTCTAATCAGTCTGCCAGACTCTGTTGATCTCTGTCTATTTTCATTTAGCTACTGACTATTAAAAGTAAGTCCTTATTAGCCTCTTTTATTAACCACTAATTATGCTTCAGGCAGCAGCCAGCTGTTTGCTCTCCCTCCAGTTGGCGTCCTGCTGTGTTGATGTATATATATGTTTATGTGCATGAAATGAGCTTGTTTGTTACCTGAGGGTGAACTGTGCCACAACAGTAAAGGGCATGTGCTGTTAGGGGCCCCCAGAGTGTTTATGATGTCTCTTCATCACTCTCTACACTCAGTAAAGAGCAGTCGGAGCAAGATTGGAGCTAAACTAAAGAGATGAGCCGTGTGTTTTTATTTCCCCAGCTTTGGGTTTTGGAGAGCACAGGAGCGAGTCCTGAGGCTGAGTCACTCTCTCCTCTTGGTAACGGCTTTTTGTGTTTTTGTTTGGGTCCCTGTGCGTCTCAAATTATACACCTGACCCTCCTCTTTTCCCCATACACACCAAAAACGTTTGATGTCAAGCTCATTTAAGTTCTGAGCGGCACATGTTTTCTGGATGACACACGTAACCTCTTCCTGCTTTGAAAATCCAAAAATCCACCTCTGGCCCACTCATACAGCAGAAAATAACTTCTACAGTGAGCCTGTGAACGGAAAACAACCACAAGTACCACGTATGTGAGTGGAACTGCACTGCAATTCTCTAAATCCCTCCATCCCAACCACCCAGCATGTTGTCTGCCGGCTCCGCTCATCATCAACCACCTGGTTAGCAGCACCCTCCCCCACCTCCCAAAAATCTCCACAGTAGGCTGCCAGACCCGGGGCTGGGCCGCAGGATGGAGAGGTGGAGGGGTAGATGTATGGAGGAGCAGGAGGAGGGAGGGAAGTGTGTTTGTTGGTGTTGATTAGAGGATCAGAGCCTCTAATGATGCCAGGTGGCGGTGGGAGGGCAGTCTCTTGACTCCAGTCCAAAGGCCTCGATTTGGAGGTGTGCTGTACACTTGGAGCACACACACACACACACACACACACACACACACACACACACACACAGGGTGAAGTGCGTTAGTAGGGGAGCTCCTCTAAAAGGCCACTGAGATCCTTTTGACTGACCCTGGCA
>OMLP01039643.1:0-14932 GCA_900302685.1 Spondyliosoma cantharus | reverse complement strand
ACACACACACACACAGTGACAGCAGTAGTGTTGGAGGGAGTGTCAGGCTGTATAAAAGACTGAGCAGATGTCGATTGTCCAGCTGCCTCCTTCTTGTGTGTGTGTGTGTGTGTGTGTGTGTGTGTATTTCTATCGCTGCGAGAATCAGTTAGCTTTAAAACATTTTGTCCAGTCTTCAAATCTTCAAACAACAATTTGAGAGTTCAACCCTGGCCAACCCCAGTCTAAATCATGTTCATGTGTATATGGTCCACAGCCCTGTTATACACTGAGGATTAAAGGAGCTAAAGTAACATTTATTACATTCATAAGTCTCTGTTCCGTTCTGTGCATACAGTTTAGACAGGAAGTGTTTGAGTGTGTGTGTGAGATAAAGATGGCGTGTGAAGGAAAACAGAAAGTCTGGTTAACAGACTGTTTGCTCTCTTGTTTTCAGATGTAATGAAGCAGAACTGAGGCTTATTAAAAGTTCAACTAAACAACGGCAACAGAGAGCTGCTGCAGGCTGAATCTCCTCAGCATGGACTGCTCTTCACAACAGAGAGAAACATGGAAAGACTTCAGTTTCACTAACAGACTAATGAGCTTTGTCCTTTCAGTGAAAGTAACTTTTTAATACATTTTCATAAGACATAAATGTATAAATGATGCTACTTCTGAAGCCAATAAAAGTTATTGGGCTGGAGTTTTGCTGTGATTTGGTAAAATGATGATGATAAAACATTTGATGATCTAAATGCTCTTTAGTTTACTTAAATTAGAGCACAGCAATATATGGATAAGGTGATATGACAATATGCATTGTCTTAGATTTGGGATATTGTTATATTGTGATATGTCATTTATTTTAGTCTTCTGCTGGTTTTAAAGCTTACATTACAGTAAAGTGCAGTCATCATCTAGCTTACCTGTTCTACTTGTTCTATTACTTGTCTTTACACACAGTCATTATATTCACATTACTGATGACTGTTTATCTAAATTCACATTGTGTTCATATGCAGTAAAAGTACCAATACTCTGTATAATATAATACCTTATAATATTGTCGTAGTATCGATACCATGTTGGTTTGGTCCAAAATAATGTGATAATTGATTTTGTCATCCAGTCCTAGCATTTATGAAGTGCTTTAAAGGAGGTTTCAAATATGGGGATAGATATGATATAGACTAAAAACATTGTCATATTATGCTCAGGTTGAAGACTGGCAGAGATATACATTATCAAACATTACTATAAGGTCAACAAACTCAAGTCCCATTTGGAGGCACCGGTGTGCCAGATACATAGTAGCATATGTAAGGAAACCCATTTAAATATAGTGCAAGCTACAGGTGTGACTTCTAATCTCTATCAACGGATAAGCAAACACTTACAGTGCATGCTGTACTAACCTTCGATCTCTTCGCAGCGCTACTTACTTCACTGGTGGATCCCATGAGTATATTTTAATATTACTGAGTTATGTATATATTCCACTGATGAAATCTCTTTACTTATCTTAGTTTTCTAACCCAGTAAGATCATCATCAACCAGTAATGATACAGTATAAGATTGTGATATGCTTTTGGTGTTTTTGTAAGTGAACACACCATCAGTGTTCGGATGCGTCATTGTTGATCATACATCACTTACCGTTTACCCAAAAAGTGCCCAAGTGTCATTTTGCAAGCAAAAGTGTCAAACATTTACTAGTTCCAGCTTTGCAACCCTCATGTTGTCCTAAGGTTTGTTGTGACCTCACCAATATGATCCTAACAATAATGAGCCCTGCATGTAAACCAAAGCCTAACATGTGGCCTCCACGCACAAAGAAAGCAAGTCACACCTGGTTGCTACATCTCCCCAGGTTTAAAACTCCCTTATCCCATTGACTGAAAGCGCTCCTGAACACATCCGTCTGCTCTGGAGACACTAGCCTTGTTCACAAAGAGAAGCCCCATTATTGCTGCAGAGGTGGTTTGGCAATTCTCCGCCGTTGGTCAGTCACACAGAGCAAAAAGGCGGTACACGTCATGATTATGACGTCTGTGTGTTTTCAAGGTGTTTCCCTGTTGTCCTCCATCTAAACCCGCGGATAGTTTAGAATCATATGGATGCAGTTATAATGTGTTGTGACTGAGATCCTGACCTACCAAACATCCTGGAAAGTGACAAAGTTACGTTTTTCGCTCTACATTACATAATTACAAAATCACCATCAGTAAACTGGACGCTGTCTGACTCTGTCACTTGCGGGGACGGAGGCTGTTTTCTGGGGGAAAGTTCACTGAAGTCTCGGTTTGGAGGGCTGACTGTTGCGGTCTTTTTTTTTCAGCATGAACACCCGGTGACAGATGCTGTTTTACGTGCAGAAATGTGATGAAGTGCCAGTAGGACAGGTGGGAGGACAGGCGCTTCTCCAGGTATAACTGCTGTATTTTTCTCTTCATATAAGTTGCCAAAGACAGTTACAGTCACTATGTTACTTTTATTTGGTCATATAATGTTGCTTTGTGGGACATTTATCTTTATTTAGTTGAGTGAAGGACCTGTATAGTTACCAGACTGTCAGATCGACACACCCTCGATACGCGCAGCCGGCTTATCCATTCACACAGGTTCGGTTCTCCAGAGACGTATCAGCGCTGGAGCGAAATTTCACCCCTCGCTGCCTCCGAGACATCCACACAGAGGCAGAGGCGGAGAATTGGCACAGAATCCCCGCATCCAAACGGCAGTGTGAATGGGGCTACTGGGCATCCAGCCTCTCACCCCTCAGAGAAGCCTTTTCTTCGCTCATGTTGACTCAAGCCACCGTCAGCCTGCTAGCAGGATGCTAGGTAATGTCATTCACCCACGGCGAAAAAATACTGGACTAACGGACGGACCGCCAAGTCCGATTTGACCCCGAAATAATTTACACTGTAAAACATGGTGTTTGCCGTTCACCTTTCTTTGTGTTCATCAAGAGCTGATTTGACCCTCTCCACTTTGTGGACCAAAGTGTTAGCTTTGTTGCCATGTGAATGCATAATAAGCCACATTTCTATAAGGTGATTCGAGTCTGAGTTTGTTCGCCTGGCCGCTGAGTGATAGAAAAGCAAATATTGTCTCTCCATGGGCGTTTCCTCCTCCTTGCTGCACTACAAGTGTTAGCTGTTCTTCCCTCTATCTTTTTCTATACTCACCCACACGTACACACACACCTATGCGCACATTTCTGCTGAATAGATAGCTTGGATTTGGCTCTGCCTCTAAACCATTGTTCACTCAGACAAATATGTCGTGACAACATTTACACCAAATTTGGAACCTCAGAGTTCAGTTCCAAAACCACACGGGGACCAAAGGCATGTGTTATTAATCAATATCAATAATGAAAATAATTGTTAGTTGCAAGTACTTTCATTTTTAATTAACTGTATTTTTTATTAGACAGTTTTGATTTACAGTTTGAAATCCGTCTGTCAGCAGCTTTAAAATTCTATCTTTCATGTCGAGTGCATTTGTGTGGTTCTAGACACAGGCAAGCTGATGAAAGGATGAAATCAAAGGATCACAGCTGAAAGGGGCAAAGTATGGTAATGATACTTTCAAACTGCATGAAATTACACACACACACACACACACACACACACACACACACACACACACACAAACACACAAAGTTAATTTATCGTTATGGCTGCTGCATGAATGGCTGGTTGAAATATGAAAGAAAAGAAACTGCAAAGACAGAATCGGAGGAAAATCAAACACACGTAGTTAAATAATGTAACCGCAGAGCTGTAATGGTTTTCATCTCATTGTGTTGTACAAGAATATTAAGTGCTTCTGACAACATACTAAGCCATGTCTAACTTGTAGAAATATGTCCACATGCATAGTTGATTTTAAATGAAAAACTTGTCAAAGACATCAGGTGATCAGGTCAGATCCTGCTGCAATTAACTTTATTGGAGTGGGGCTAAACATTTAAAGACCTCATGAGCTCTGTTTTCAATTTGGGAGCCTCCAAAAAAAGAAAAATGCTAGCAGTCATTAGAGCAGTGGGTTTTCGTAATTGCACAAAACATGTCCTGTTTTCCTAGAAAGGCTAAATAAAGAGAGCAGGTGTCTGCTGACTGAAAGAGAGGGCCAGATTCCACCTCTATATTTGGATGATTTAACTAAATTAGAAGTCATTCTGCCATATCTAAATTTCATTTTCATTTCAACTTCTGATTCCGATTTGTGGAAATAAACTCACTATGTTCTCTGATAGGAACAGTCAGTTTATTAGTCAATTCAGCAGTAGTCTTTGTTTCATCAAGAGCCCATCTGTTGGGCGTGTGTGTGTGTGTGTGTGTGTGTGCATGAGTCAAAAGCCAAAAATGACCTCGCCTTCTTCTTCTGTCCCACTACATCTGTCACGACCCCTGACTGTGTGACTAACAGCAGGGTGTGAAGTCTGTGTGTGTGTGTGTGTGTGTATGTCAGACAGATGGGACAATGAGTGTTGATTGTCATTGAGATGAGGGGAAGCCCTTTCAGTGTGTGTGTGTGTGTGTGTGTGTTTCTTAATTATGCCACCTTTGCGGACAAAAAAATGACTAAAGACCGAATTTGCATGACAGACAGGTCTACTTTACCCCGCACAAACAATTCAACCCCAGAAACACCTCAAAAAGCCATGGACTGGGCAACTCTGCTCACTGTGTCTACAGTATTTAGAAACAAGGGTCCAACGGTTCCAAAGGGAGGGGGCTCAAATGCACTAACCTTCATTAAACTGCTGTCACAGTTGACCTATATGGTCGTGTTTTGGATAAGAACAAAAAACAGTTTTTCAGCTGCGGTGAGTCTTAATGTGTCTGGAAAAAAAATCTGTGGATGTAACTGTTTCCACTAAATCTACAATCTGTTCTTTTTTCTTACTATCATGCACAAATACAAATTCTGTTCCTATTTACTCACCCCCATGCACATTTCTGGAAGATTTTCTCAGATTGCCTCAAGATCCCGGACTGATAAGGTAAAGAGTTCACTTAAAATAGGAAAATTATCTTTTCAAATCAGTATGGGTTATCAGGGTTTCCAGAGACTTGGATTAAGCTGTATGGAGCCATTATATGCTTTCTTTGAGTTTTCTTTTGCTTTTTAATACAAGCCCTTAACTCCTTCAGTTGTTAGGAGAATACCACAAAACTGCGAAGCTCCAGAATTTTTTTCTGGACTACATAACTTTCCCTGACTTTCCACCAGTATGGAGGTGAATAGATAATGACTAAAATTTCAGGTGAACTGTTCTTTTAAGAATGTGCATAAATATAGGTGGATGGAAACCCACTTCATGACAGCAGGTTTTTTCACTCTGGCTGTTCACAACAAGCAGAATATAAAAGGAGCAGAAATAAAGGTGTATATAACGATTTGCAGGTGTGTATTTTTTTCACATCTTAAAAAAAATACACCTTACTCACGTGAGATGCCACTGATCAAGTTGAAATCAGTAATTTTATGAAGCTAAAATGGTTTGCTCCTGCAGGCAAACATCAGAAGATAATCTTGGATGGGACTCAAAAGCACTTTCCTGCTATCTGGGACATAATGAGGTAACATAATGACACATAACTTTGTCACTCGTAATTAATACTTGAACACAGAAATCAGCCCTGGCAGCCTCTCTGTCACCTGCTGCGAATGTCTCTCACACAGAAATGCAAAAAGAAAGCTGCTGGGTAAAACAGAGCCTGGACTGCAGCCAATCAGCTGTCAGAGTGGGAGGATGATGCCTCAGACACTAAGTCTGCACAGAAAACCTTGTTAGTCCATTCAATCTGTCAGAGGGAGAACTGCAGACTGAGAGATGACGGTGTGCTAAAGTCAGAGCAGAGACGGGTGCTCATAATGTCTCGTTCATGTAAATACTGAGAACATTTTAATTTAATGTAAATTATGTAAATACCAGAGTCCATATTAATCCAATGTTAATATAAATAGTGAAACATTCAGAGGTGCAATTCATTGAATTTCCTGGCAGCCACGGTTGCACATATTTAAATCAGACAGTAAACTGACTGTAATCTTTCTGTTACTCAATTTGTGATGGGATTTCAATGTTTGATGAATAGACTGTCATTGAAAACATGAGGAGTTCCCTCACATCCCTGCCAGCTTCCTCCCCCTTACCTGAGGCCAGAGCAAAAGCGTGATTTGATGTCTGGGTAGAAAATTAAATGACGATGAAGGTAGTTTGTTGAATATGAATAAGGGTCTCACAGGGAGGTGTCATACTCGCTATAGGCTCTGCCTATCAAAACCAATCCAGACATTTAAAACATCTTCACAGCCAAGACATACGGAGGTGGAAGAGGAGGCAAGCTGCCAGCTGCTGTAAGAGCACAAAGACAACATCTACTACATCCAAATCAAAAGAACCAGAGCAACATCCGAGGGTCTTGCTAGCATCCCCTAGAGGCTGCGGTGTTCATTTCATAAAAAATACGAACCTCTTCATGAAAAGTTTGTGAAAAAGAACCAGGAAGAGAATTCAAATAAAATGTCAATTTCTTTTTTGTTTAGTGTTTTACACTTTAACAAGGCCACAGCCATGCTTGCATCTCTGTGAGGTGGTACTTATGGAAGCTAAATGTTAACTTTAGCATGCTAACAGACTCAAGTTCAACTGAGGCTGATAGGAATGTCATTCATTTTGCAGGTACTTTCATCAAGTATCGCACAAATTCAAGTGTTATGAAATGATGACGGAAACCCAATTAATGTTGGCAAGTTAAATTTTCTGCAAACCACTCACCTTTTGTTAATTGTATCTTGCGACAATGGTGTGCTTACGGTCTGTTAAGGTTAAAGCACCTAAAACATGTGGTTTTGTCAGCACAAACACATCTGGAAAATTCTAACTTGTTATTCTTGTTAAAAACAGATGTTGAAACAAAGTCTCAAACAGTGGCCTCTGGCTTGGCAGCCATCTCTCCCAGTTGTAACATCAGCCTGATCCCCTCCACTTCCTGACACAAAAAACAGCTCAAATACATGTAAGGTGAAGATGATATGACATGTATTGTAGAAATGTCAATATGACTGGTATCATTGGTATGACACATATACATATCCATGGTATGCAGAAAATCCAGAAGATATGTTACCATAGGCTTAGACTGGTGGGGGACTCCCCATGATGTGCTGAGTTTCTCTCTCTTTCTCTCGACCTGCACACATTCATGACTCACAATATAAAGTCTATTGGCTAAGCAGTCTGTCAGACAGACACCGGTTTATTAAATGGGCGATGTTAAATCTGAGTTTCTTTTAGTAACTAAGGGCAATCCATACTAGGGCTGGTATTATTCACCATTTATTTTAATAACAGGTCCAATAATACATGTAACTTACATATTCATGCAGATGATATAATTTCATAAAGTTCTGCAAACACTATACAGTCAGCCATTGATAATCTGCAACTGTCATTTAACACCCTACAATATTCAATTCTTAAACTGGTTTACAGACAAAACCAAGTCAATATTTATTCCAGAGCCAAGGAAATTGACAGTAGTCTTCAAATCTACACTCTAAACAGTACATTGATTAAAAAAAGTCCCACACTATAAATACCTAGGCATCTGGATTGATGACAATTTCTCCTCTAAGATGACAACTTAACTCATCCATTGAAGATGCAACTTGTTCTTGTATCGAAACAGGTCCTGTATCCCATTCAGTTTTGAGTAACGTTACTTTTAAAAGCAACTCCTTACGTTACAAGATTACCGCCATTAAAAAGTAACTTGTCACATTAATGTGTTAACTACTGAGAAAAATAACCTGTGAGAGTACCTTCGAGATCTCAAATATGATGGTACAACAGAGACAATGCAAATGCTTCAGTGATTTTATTTTATTTTTGTGGCGATAAAAGGATAGTGTTGCATCGCGGTGTGGGATGTCCTGTCTTGGGGTTTTGTCTGCCGAACTTCCTGTCTTATTTTGAAAAATAACTCTCCTCTCGTTCCAGGTCACTTGCCCTTCCTCCTGTGTCACCAGTCTGATGTCTCCCCTGATTCCCTGATTGTTTCCACCTGTGTCACCCCTCCTCATGTGTATTTAGTCTTCGTCTTCCCGTCTTTGTTGCCAGAGTATTTCGTCTTTTCGTGTACATCCAGCCTTTCCACAGTCCTTGCTACGATTCACCTAGTCATTGTCAAGTTTGTATTTTTATGTTATTCTCTGTATTCCTCTGAAGAAGAGTAACCTTAGTTTTTTAAGTATTTTTTGGTTAGTATTTACTAGATAGTTTGTTTTGGTTTTGTTCTCCCTCCGTTTGGAGCGCATTTTGTTCTTTGATTTTTCCTAGTCCAGAGTAGATTATTTAATCGTTTTTTCAACCTTTTGATTGTTCCCTCCTTGTGAGTGGTTTTCTGTTTGTGTAAATTTCATAGTGTATTTAGTATCTTTAAGATCAGAGTAGTTCTGTTGTGTTTTTTCCTCCTTAAAAGTGATTTTTTGTTTTCTTGAATTCTGTTTGTTTTGTCCTCGTCCTTTGGACGAGTCTAGAATTTTCATAGACATTTGCTTTGTCATTCGTTTTGAAGAGGCTACAGGATAACTATTAAAATAAAAGCCTGTCAATTGTTCACTATCTCTGCACCTGAGTCCTTCTTCTAAGTCCAGACCTGACAGATAGAAAAATACAGCATTTTTTTTCTATATATATATTATGAAGCTGTTGTCAACATGAATCTTTTTAATTTAAACATATTTTTTATAGAATATTTTATTTACATTCCATTTTATACTTGGACCAAGGATATTTTAGAATGCGTTTGTTTGCTGATGTCTATATGATTGTATTTTTAAATCTTCTCCTGATAAATTATTATTTCTTTGTCATTATCACATCCATCACCATTGTTATTATCATTTTCAACATAAATGACATCTTGAGTAATTTATTAATGTAGATCTATTTTAAAAATCTTGTTTGACACAACAGCTTTAACGTGTGTGTGTGGGTGTGTGTGTGTGGGTGTGTGAGTAGCTGGTTAAGTCGATGTGACATTTCTCACAAGTTGGGTTCGGTTGAAACAATCTGAGATAGGAGAGTTTCCAGGTCAGTGAAGATGTTCCCGTTATAAACACAGCGACCAGTTCTCCGAAGGTCATAACCTCTCTGACACTTCCTGGTACATGAAGACTGACAAGGCCAGGCTGACTGACAAAGTGATGTCATCTAACCTTTATTTCTCTGAGAGAAGGACATGACATTTTATCACGTACAGTCCTCCTGGCAAAGAAGTTAACAGTAGGGATACAAGACAGGGATTATTATTCAACCAACTCCATGATCGATAATTACCTGCCTCTTGGGAACGATTAGAAAAACAATAATTTTTAGTTGACACATTTGGATTTTAAAGTTCCAAACATAGTAGTTTATATAAACCTGAGGGTAAAAAAGGCTCTGATGTTATACATAAACAGCCGCCACAAAAACCCAGACACAACCAGAGGATACTTGTATGAGTGCAGTCAGCTGTACTTGAAATTCTCCTTACTGAAATTTCTGTCAGAAACTCTTTAACGCAATGAGTTGTTTCACACAACTGATGAGGTAATAACCAATGGCAACAGAGCGCAAAGCAGAGTGTGCCTCCCCCATCTCTCCGGCCCAGTTAAAACCAACCACAAAAACTTTATATATTCAAACCAACTATCGAAAATGTTTTCTCGTTTGCTTGTATTCACTGTTGTTCGTACACACTCTCTCCTTCTCTTCTAAGACCTGTTGTGAGGTTGGATGCTACAGTCACCCCACCCCTCCACCACACACACACACACAAATTACACATGTTCAGTTGTTTTTCAGCCTCCAATCAGCACACATTATGGCTTATGTTTAACTATTTAACAACGACACATGTTCTCCATTAGAACCACAGAAGAAGAACTCGACCTGACTCAGTGAGACCGGGGGGGGGCTCTGTGTGTGTGTGCATTAACATAAATAATTGCTTTCAGATGTAAACGTTGTATGTCCCTATTTAGCATTAAAAATCTCCATCTTCAGTAAATAAATCATCAAAACAAAAACTTTAAATCATGGAGATAGAAGGTTTTCATCTTATAACAGTTTTGTGTGTAAGACTGCATTTTTAGTGTGTGTATGTGCTGCATGCAGGATGCATTACTAATCTTTATAAGTGCCAATAAATCCAGCGGCCTGTGCTGCGGCGTTGGGTGGCGTGCTGCTGCTGCTGCCGATGGGGGGAGGGAGGAAGGAGGGAGGAGGGGGGTGTTCAGCGAGCATTCAGGGTTCAGTAGTTTCTAGAGTCCTTCTCGCTCACATGACGCCATGCCTCATCCCATGAATATTTATGAGAGGAAACTGCTGCAGTTGAGGCAATTCATCTCATCTAGAAAGAGCTGTGGCGCAGCACAGGAAGTGATCGTGTCTCATGGCGGCCTGGATGGTTTTGGATTCAAGCCAAACATGGCCAACTCTGTTTGTCATCTCCTAACCTCAACCGCTTAATTGTCCTGTCTGTCAGACTCCAAGGAGAATGAAAATGGCATAACCTCTATTCAAACACCAGTGACAGCAACCCTCCACACTGCACCTGTGGGGCCACGCCCTACTTGGTGCTGCATGATCACAGTGTTTCCTTTTGCACATCACTTTTACAGTAAAGTACAAAAACAATATGGCTGTGACTTCCTTTCTCTATTGCAGAGAATAGTGAGTGAAGTATCAGAATATCAGCTTATAGATAATCAACACTTCCTGTTTAGACAGTTCCATCTATGTTTGGGGAAATGCCGCTCATTCCATAGGAGTTACTCCCTCTCCCTCAATCAGTAGACTGCCTGGGCGTGCACTTACAAAATGTGGAGCAGCAATCTGTAGTTGATTCAACAGCCCTAAAGTCCAACAGATGACATGCCGACTTTTGGCTGCAAAAAAAGCTGAGGGCTTTATACTAGCAGCAGGCAATGTTCCTGTTTGAATGTGAATGTGTTCTGGTTTCTTTTAGGGATTTCATGATTGCTAAAAGATATGAATCTATGAGCCTTCAATTTTAAAGTGATAGTTCGGGTTTTTTGAAGTGGGGTCATATAAAGTACATATCTATAGTCGGTCTGTTCCCTACCGTAGGTGCCGATCAGTTTGGAGAAGTAGAGAGCCGCTCTAGCCCAGACGCTCAGCTTTGTACTGCAGTGAACGGAGTCCAGATGAAAAGCTAATTTTAACCACCTAAAACAAGCTAAAACCTACCAACCTAAAAAAAATCTATATCAGTTCAAGTGTACTTAGAAAATTCACAGCGCTTTACATCGCCGTCAGACCGCCCTTTCTTTTGGCACTGAATTTTCTCAACTGTAGAACGTACACAGTTGTGCTAATGTGTAGGGATACAGAGGTTCTAAGGTCTGTGTCTGTGTCTGAAATTGTTAAAGGTACAATATGTAAGAAATCTAAAGCAACTGGCTGTAAAATCATCCTAATATGTCACAGAGACTCAGGAATAATGTTCATATAACATACTGAACTCACCAACAACAACAGTACAGCCAAAATATTCGCATTAAGAAAAATCTTTTGCGGACCGCAAATCATGTTGATGTTTTGAAATCATGTTTTGGCATGTGGCGCCACCTACCGCCTGCTAAAAATCATTGCAATCAGCAGAGTCTCAGCTGCTGAGCAACCACAGGTTGCTAGTTACAACTGAGCTACAATGGCAGAGGCAACGAAATCTAAAAGACTTCGTTATGAATCACAAAAACGCAAAGATAAAATTCGAGGCAAAGCGAGGGTCTATATAGGAAATGCATTTGAACAGTGGAGACAGTTGAAAGCTGAGAGGAATTCTAAAACGGATGCAGAATTGGCTACTCTTCTCCTAGACAGGTAAGTTGAGCTTCACTAACTAAGTTAGCAGCTTGATGGGGATGGACATTTCGTATACTTTGAACTGTTGAGTAATAACATTATTTATTTCGATCTTAGAAACAAATGTTAGCAGCACAGCTAACGCTAGCAGCATTAGCACTATCCTGGAAAGGGCAGCGTGCTGCTGTGAGGCCGCTGTCCAGCCCCGCTTTTGGCCACATTCTTACATATGGCGCCTTTAAGTTTCGTTTTTATCGAAAGTGAACAGAGTTGCGTGTATAAACCTCTCCCGACTCGCAGATCACCTGTTGCGCTAATGCGTAGGGATACAGAGGTTCTATGGTTGAGAAAATTGAGGCTGCGCTGATCGGCACCTACAGACCGACTATAGATATGTACTTCATATGACCCCACTTCAAAAAACCCGAACTATCTCTTTAACAATCAAAATCAAATGCAGTATTGACAATGCCACCTTCTCTGTCTGTGCCGGAGTATGACACACTCAGAGGGACTTCATGGTGCATTCAGGTGCAACCATTAATTTAACTGTTATTTTCTGTCAGTCAAGTAATTTATTAATTGAATACTACTCTCACTCTTTATCAGTGAGAACTGGCCCAAATGAAGCACTGGCTTCAATATTAGTGTTTTCAGGACATTTTAATACAGATCTTAGGCCTCACAGAAATGTCTGAATGACAGAAAATCAGTGTTTTACCTTCTTCTTTTTGTCAGAGAACAACATAACTGTTCATCACAACCAACATGTGAGGTCGTTGTTCTTAGATATAGCCACTGGATACATTCCAAATAGTTCAGAGGGCCAAAACAGAGAAAAAGACACATTTACAAATTGAGTGTCTCAGTCTCTGGCTCCAAGCTGCAACACGAAAGTCCCCAAAACATTAATATAAATACATTTTAATTTGTTTCTTACTTATTATCTGCTCCAAATTTCTCTGCGGACAAAAAACAACAACACCCCGAACAAAAAGCAGCAAAGCACAAAATAAAATAAACAGCAGGCAGGAGTAGAATAAGTAAAAAACAATTAATGTAAAAGCCTGCAGGACTATTAATGAGGAGGATAAGGTGAGGAAGATGTAGTGCTCTTCAGGCAGGTAATGCAGGTTGCCAACATGAATAATGTATAAATGTCAGAGCAGAGCAGCTGATGTTAAATATAGACAGCTGAGAGCACAAGATGTAAATGCAACGCTAATGTTCAGACTCGAGGCAAATTATCTTTCTGTAAATTACTCACAAGCCAGTTTTTTTTTTTTTTATCCAACCATCTTAATAATGCAGAGACAGAACCACATTCAGAGACTTAATTAAACACACCAAGGCTTTCAGGCTAAAAATGCTATAAATACAGTTTGTAAAAACATTGCTCAGCTTCTGATTCAAAAACACAAATTTATCATTGCAGAAAAAGGGGACATTTTCATTTTCAGTCAAAGCTTCTCAGGTGACTTATGGCTTCTAATTCATGCCAGTCATTTCATTGTGCATGAAGGATCAGACAAGGAGGACAAGTCACATAAAAGACACAGTGTTCTATGTGAAGTCACTGTTATGAGCAATGATGCAGTTTTCAAAATAACTTTTATAAGAACTCAGGAACATTACATACATTTTGAAGGGATAAACATTTGGGATCCTTTGGGAAGACATTTTGTGTTATAGCGACAATAATCAAAATTTTTAGTTTTAGATTTACAATTCAATGGATCACACAACTAAATGTACTGAATGTGAAAGATGTCACTTGTGGGGATGAACACAACTTATTACCCAACTCCCAACTTTACTGTTGTGACTCAGTCTGATCACTTGATTTTGTCAGAAGCAAGCGGCTCCAGTGTATAATTCACACAGAAAGCTGGCGCGGCGGATCCTAAAGAGGCATGACGGTACACGTCATGATGATGATACCTGTGTATTCCCCGGTGTCCTCCTGTTAATCTAAACATGAACCTGCTGACTGTTTATAATCATATGGATGCTGTTATGATGTGTTGTTATTGAGATCCTGAAAAGTGAGAAGGTATTTTTTTCACTCTAAATTACATAATTACATAATCACCATCAGTAAACATGACGCTGTCTGACTCTTTTCACTCGTCGGAAGGGAGGCTGTTTTCTGGGGCAAAGTTCACTGAAGTTTTTTTTTGACAGAGACAGACACTGTTTTTCGGGCAGAAATGTGACGAAGAGCCGGTAGAACAGATAGGATGACAGACAGGAGGACAGACAGGATGACAGACAGGAGGACAAGCAGGATGACAGACATGAGGATGGACACTTTTTTCACACACTGTATTCTCATAAAAGTTGCCAAAGACAGTTACAGTTACTATGTTACTGTTGTTTGGTCCTGTAACGTTGCTTTGTGGGACATTTCTCTATATTTAGTTGAGTGAAGGACCTGTGTAGTTATCAGACTGTCAGACCGACACACCCCTGCTCCGCGCCGCCGGCTTATCCATTCACACTGGATCGGTTCGCCTCTGCTGCACCTCTGATACTACCTCCAGAGACGTATCAGCGGCGGAGCGAAATTTCACCCCTCGCTGCCTCTGAGACTTTCACACAGAGGAGGAGGCGGAGAATTGGGGCAGGATCCCCGCATTCAAAGGGCAGTGTGAATGGGGCTAGTGTTTGCCTTTATCCTTATTAGCAACAATGAACCGGTAAACAGTTTGGCGCATTTAACTCATTAGACTTCAATAAACTGTTTTTTTGCTAGTTTGTTTTTTATGACACAAATACATTGTCTAATAGAAAATGAATGCAATTTCAGCACAACATTACACACTCTACAAATAAGGCAAACGTTTGGCAACAAAGAAGGATTTACACAAAATAAATCTGGGAGAGAGCCTGCTGTGACCCCTGCATCATGTTCACTGTGTAGATCAGGGGTCACCAGCCTTTTTGAAAATGAGAGCTACTTCATGGGTACTGAGTCATACGAAGGGCTACCAGTTTGACACACTCTTCTGAAATAACAAATTTGCTCAGTTTGCCTTTAGTTATATATG
>OMLP01039642.1:0-38792 GCA_900302685.1 Spondyliosoma cantharus | reverse complement strand
TTGTATACTGTAGACAGGTTGTTTATCAGAATTCCAGACATACTTTCGTCTTTTTCTGCTTTGGAGACCAAGCAATTACAAGCAATATAATATAATCACTGAATTGTTGTGTGATTAATTACCTTCACTTGAAGTTGGAAAGACTAATGTTCTGTTGTGCATGCTCCACCAAAAACATTTATCTAGCCATCATACTGACTCCTCATTGTCATGCACCACTAGGGGGCGTGATTTAGTGAAGAAGAATGCGGAGGTTGAAGGTCCTCCACAGTGTAGCTACACCTTCACTTGAACTGCTTTTTTTTTTTTATTTTGGACTTGTGAATACCTGGTTCAACTCTGACTGAGCCACAGTAAGAGGAGTGATAATACAATGAGATGTGATGATTCAAGTTGAAAGGCACTCAAGGCCTCCATTTAGCTGAACAATTTAGATTAAAAATAGTACATGTCTATTCAATATTACAATTTAAAAGTGATCACAGTGCTGAACTGGTGTCTTCAGCTATATCATTTGCAGCAAAACAAGAGGTTTGGACTACTGAAGCCTGATGGTTGGAGATACACTTAAACTAATTTTCCCTGCTCAACAGCTCTGCAAGCAGCATGTCAGAGTTTTAACTGGCTGCTTACAACACTCATCCTTTAAATTTCCAGCGAGAGGAACAAAAGTCAGGACTGTGCAGGAATATTGAGCCAACATGGCTGATCTGAGGGCTCCAGTTGCAGGCCGCGCCGCCTCTCTCTCCCACCTCCACGGCTGATGAAAAAGCGCATGAAATAGGAGAAAAGGAGGTGTGTTAGAGCATGCGCAGATGGCGCTCGCCGCTTTTAGTTATCCCATTTTTTGAGGACTCGAGCTTACGTCACGGGCTCGTCCACAGTGTCGGAGCTTGAGATCCACCATCCACTCATGCAACCACAAGCACAGGGAGGCATTGGCGCTGCGAGGGACGAAAAAAGCTCTTACTTTTTAATTTTTTCTTTTTACTTTGGCACGGAATGAGGTGAACGGGGCCCCCCGGCGGCTGCAAGCTCTTCTCGGACGTGTGGACGATTGTGGTGGCATGGTGTGGTGAAAGAGAGAGAGAGAGAGAGAGACCCCCAGGCAGGCAGCACGCACACAGAGAGACAGAGGTTACACTGTGCATCATGTTTGAATGCTGATAATCAATTAGAAATATACATGCCTGTGCTGCTGCATTGCCCATAGCCTCGCCGGGCTGTAGCGAGCCTCTCTTTGTACTGCCGAAGCCCGTGTGAAGCGGCCACCGTGCGGGGCTGAGGGGTGCAACTGAACGGACAATCGCACCCGGACCATTGAAGGGGGTTCGGATGAGGTGGTCGATCGGGTTGTTAGATTGTAGAAATCCAGCCAACTTTCCCTCTATTCCTTTCTAACAGCGGTGCCATCGAGCATTGCTCAGGAGATGGCGATGAGGTTGCTCTACTTGGGATTTATACTCTGCTTGGAGATCACATCTCCTCATGGTGCAACCGTAGGTAAGAAAGCCTGTTGTGTTATCTTTCATTGTGAAAGCATGACCACTTTTTTCTTTTTTTTTTTTTTACCCCCCCTTCTCCTTGCCTGCAAAGCATCTGTGCACAGGCCTGTGCTTACCAGAGTTGGAGCCAACACCGCAAATGGGTTGTCTTCACAATAACACAGTGTGCCACAGCAGCAGTCCCCCTGGAGAGGGACAGGGTCGATCATTTGAAAAAGCCTTTAATCACAGAAAGTACCGCAAAGATAAACAGCGCGCAGGTTATTTATTTGGTGTAAAAATCTGTGTGCGTTTTGTTTTTTCTTTCTTCAGCAGTGCTCCTGTCTGAGCAGACAGAATGGGCCTGCAAGGATGGCAGACAGTGAGGTTATTCACTGCTGGTGTGTTCAGCATGTAAAAGAAAAGGGGGAAAAGGCAACACTTGCATGACACGAACGACCCATTTCAACAAGACGACTCTGCGTAAAAGTACCCCCTCAGAGAGAGCAATCCAATTCCTCATGTTATCCATATGGTTACAGCTGATAGCCACCATTCAGGCCATTCAAAAAAAATAAAAATAATAATAATAATAAAAGCAGCAGCAGGCTTGAGTTTCATATCAAACCTGTGGGAGTCATCGTCGGTCAGATCAGCTTTCACGTTTGTTTTCAGCCACTTGGCGCATGTGAAAACAACAGTTGTGTCTGCGAGTGGACGGATAATCTTAATGGCGCGGCTTGTCCCGACGTGCAGCGTCGGTGGCTGCCTGGGAAATCACAGTTTTATTACTGACAGCTAGCCAGGTACGGTCTGATAGTGAAATGAATAGCCGTGCAGTTATCCTCTTACGTCCCAGGAGCTCCTTAATGCGTCCCCCCGAATCCCTGATAGTAATAATGAGACATTAAATGCACCATCGCTCTTGTGACAGTGCGTCGCAGACCTGTTGAGCTAACTGCTCGCATGTTTGTGCCCCACAGCTCTTTAATGGGAGGGTGAAAATAGCATGTGCATGTGTTTTCTGTTGGTTGATCTTACCCCATTTAACTTGCATAACTAGAATTATGAATCAGGTTTCCCAGAAGGCACAGGATGATAGCCTGGTGTCTGCTGCAAAGTCATCCGTCATGTTTAGTGGATGTAAAACAGTGAAGAAGTCATGCTTTAGTGTTGACTCAGACCTGACAGCTTTCCTTGTCGATGAATATGTGTAAAATCAACGTGACAGTCTCTTTCATTCTTTTAGGAAAGGAAAAGCAACACATTAAAACCTTAATTTCGCCGTGAAGGCAACCGCATGTCGTTGCAAAAAAAGAAAGAAAATTGCTCCTGCAATTCTCCCTGTTGCGAGATCTTACATAAGTTTCATTAGATTTTGATGGAGGCTGTTCAGAGTGAAAGCCATAGCTGAGGTTACAGGAGTGGGCAAGCTCCTCCCACCGCCTCCATCAGTATGTAACATCTGGACACAGGGAGACCATTAATCCAACTTAGATGTGACTGCAATGGGAGGGGAGGGGAGGAACCAGCTGAAGAGCTGAGGGTGAAGCTGGGTGAGGTGAAATAAACTTCCAAGATTCACTGGGATACTCTCTGAAACTGACATGTAGTTGCATAACAGGCAGCCAGGGATGGAAACAATGTATGTGTGTTATGTCATTAGTAACAGTTGATTTGTCAGCCCGCCCGCCCGTCAGAAGAGGGTCTGCTCAAAAGAGTAGAAGTGGTCAAATGAGTGGATGCAAACCCCTAAGGCCAGCCACTTGGGCTGGATTTGTCTGGATCACCACTGGGCCACAGCATGAATTTACGAATGAGAAAGGATTAGTGAGAGGAAGGTCAAAAGTTGACAGTTCAACATTGGACAGACCCCTTTTGTTTGTTATTGATCCCTGGCGTTGCTTAGAGTCCATGATGGTGTCCCTTAAAGGCGTCCGCGAAGAAACCAGAACACGGTGTGAAACGATGCCTGCTCCTCGTGTATGATTTTTTTTGCTCTTCAGTTGTTCTGCAGATGTTTTCTTAGCAGTCAATTGATAATTGATTATTGATCTACAAATCCTAAGACTAATGCAAAAATGTCCCCAAGAACAGATTTCTTTTGTTTGGTAACAGTCCGAAACTCAAAAAATGTTTAGTTAACAATGCAGATAAGAGAAAGTAAAGCATATGATTTTAATATTTCATAAGCTGGAACCATCGCATGGTCTGCACTTTGCTTGGAAGTTGATTCATTAATGAAGAAGCTAAAGTTATTAGTTGATTTATTAATGAGTGGATTCACTTTTAAAGTAATTTTTTATCGAAAAACTGCCAAAACATTCCAGTTACAGCTTCTCAATGGTGAAGATTGGCTGCTTTAATTTTTCATATGTGATATTTGTTGTGATAAACTGAATATCAGCAAGTTTTGGACTCTTGGTCTGACAAAACGGAAGGAGGGATCCAGAAACTTGAGAGGGACAGATTGTAGATTGTTCTGACATTTTACAGTCGAAAACAATTATTTCAGAAGCTAATTGATCATCAGCTAAACAATCAATCAGCTAATTTTTTTCAAATTATTTGTAGTTTTGTAAATGCATACTGTCATTCGTGCAACAAAATAGTACCGTGTTGAATGAAGTTCTTCGTTTTTTACTTCACCTGTAGAATCCTATCATCAGCACGTCCATGTTGGATAACTTCATGAGTTTGCATATAGGATCTCAACAACCTTTAAGGGCGGACGGCTCCCCGTTGGTGAAAAGTGTAAATCTGGGTCAGAGGCTAAAGAGGTTGAATTCCTGAGGAGCCTGCCCTCTGTTTGCCTGACCTTTTTAATGGGACCTGGCTTACCTTTTCCTCAGAACTGTCACTGGAAACATCTGCTGGAAAAATTCAGCATCCCTCATACAAATTCAACAGGTAATAGCACTTGGATTGCTCTCTTCGGCTCTTCCAAGTGGAGGTCACTGGGGAGCACTTATTGTAACTCTGTACACCTGAGGCTGTCTGGTGATGCACCCTCATCAGGTGACACGGATAATCCCCAAGTGATTTTGTCTTCTCAAAAAGAAATGTTGGATTAAAAATCTTAAAATGCTTGGATTAGACTTTAGTCCAACTGTTTAGCTTTATACATTCTTTTGGTTTGTGAGTGATATTTAACGCAAAGCTTGTGTGCAGGTGTTTCCATTTTGGTCCTGACCTTGTGAAGTAATAATAGCAGACAGTGGGATTCTTGACCGGAGCTGCAGAAAAGATCCCCTTTTTATCCCTCTGCTTCCTGCACTGCATTGCAATCAACCGTGACTAGAGGGTAAAACCAGATTAACATAAATGTCTTCAGTGTTGTTCCCCACATATTGAAGGCGTGAGACCGCAGATGAAAGAGTGTTTGTTGATTGTGAATAGCAGGGGTGTACTGTAATTGGTGTTTTCTGCTAGCTACATCACTGTTTACCCTGTTTAGCGCCTAAGACCCAAAAAGGGAACGGATCGGCTTCTTAAACAAAATAGGATGTGTGGGTGTGTGTTAATGCAGCTCTGTAAGATTCATTGGGCTTTTTATATCATTGGGCTCGCTATGTTATCATTTCCTGCCATTAATATGATTATGACTCTTAGAAATGTAACCCTAACCCTAATCTTTAGATGGGGACATCGCGATCTGTTTTCCTTGCACTTCATGAAGACAGTACACAGAGTTGTTAAAATGTTGCACAGGGTTGCAAAGTTTGCCTGACACAGCTGTGAGAATAAAGTCTTTGTGACTCCTGTTTAACTTGGACAGCGATAATGGTGAACTCCTCACCAGATGACTTGAGCTGAAACCCACAGATCGTCAGTTTTCGGAGACTGTCAGCTGCTGCTTGTTGTGCGCTTGTTCCTGTTGGCTTTTACCGCATCACGGTCGAGTTCATCTCATATGTTGCCGATCCTCCTGGGTTTGCGTTTGACAGGGCAATCAGTTTGATGGCAGGGACCCTTGGGTGCTTTCACATGTGGTCTGATGTGATCAGCGGATCTGATATAAGGAGATAACATTCCAATTTCATGGACTGCTGCCAAGTGTCGAAGCCGCCAACTTTCATCAGAGTCGCAGCCATGACTCCAGGTCATTGGCTGGTGATGTCTGTGTAGCAAAGATATGGACACAATTTGAATTTTTATAGTACTTCTGTGTAAGGGACCATGTAAATGTTCTTTAAAAGTACAGTAGCTGATCACAAATTTTCATTTTCAGTCTTTCAGCAGATAAGATTATCTATATTGTTATATTACATAAAACATTATATTACAAATACAGTGCAAACATTGCTGCGATCTGGGACAAAATAAGAAAGACAGTTTTATCATATCGTAATAATTATAATTCTATGCATTTTGATGGAATTGCATTAGGTACGCATCCAACCATCTGTGATATGATGCAATCTATGAAACCATGTTGGAGTGAATAATATGATAATACAACTGCCTGTGGGGTTGATCGGTAATATGTTAGCTGATATACATTTGTTGCCGTACTGTTAATACCTTGATAAATATGTCCTTATGGAGTAAAACTTTTTTGATAGCATTGGACTTCTTTGTGGCAATATTCGATTTTAGAAACAAGAAGGTGTGTTTTATCCATTAACAATTTCTCAATTTTGTATTATTTTTTTTAGAATATGGACTATATCACAACATGTGTTGCTATATGATATAAAGCCTAGTGACTGTCATAGAGAGGATTTTCAGCCATCTTGCCAATGTCATCTACCTTGACGCCACATCAATTCTTTTAATATGATCATTTATAACCTCATGATGATCTGGTCTCTTGCTTAACTCCAGCAGAGCAGATTGAATGAATACAGAGTAATTTCCTCTTCTCTAGCAGGCTGATAGAACTGACATCTGCCTACAAAGTACACTATATGAAGCATATCCTTAATTACCTGACAATCTGGAATGAACAGTCCACACAATGTTGCCAGCTTATGACATACACTGAAAATGATACATCAGAAACTTGGACACCACTACTCCAAACCCACGGCTTCAATAACACTTAAATTAATTAGCTAAACATAAAAAGATGCATCACATTTTTAGCATTCATGCCTTAAAACAGAATATAAACAGCTAAAAGTATTAAAACAGTGTCAGTAAGATAATAAAAGGAGTTATGATGTCACAGGAAGACGGTGCAGGCAACTCTAATGAGCACCAGTTTCACCTGTTATTACTGAACTTTCTGAAATGTCTTGAAAATCACATTCACTGTGGTTTGAAAACTACTATTAATAGTTATTTGAGTTTGTATTTCCTCATCCGTTATTGCCTTTATGCTCTGAAACTCAACAATTCTTACAAGGTTGAAGGGCGTGTGTGTGTGACTCAACTGTGCTTCTGAAGGTCCACAATTGTTACGGTAAAGTAAAGTTAACTACTGAAGGTTTCCAAGGTCTTTTATGATATTCTCCTGTTTGTAGGTTGTTCATACTTCTGTTCATCCGTGAGGGTTTAATCACTCATGCTAGAATTATGGTTCATGCCGCATTTCCAGAAGAGAACCTTTTCATGTGTCACACAGTCTAGCTTTGGATCTCACCGCAGAACAAAGAGGTCATCTGTTAAGATGTGAAGTGGATGACAACTCATTTGTGCATTGTTTATGAGTCATTCCTAGCAATTATCGAGCCAGGAACATTCCTCCCTCCTGCGTCTCTTAGAGTGAATCTAATGAGGGATTCATGGAGAGCGACTTGCATGAAATCACAGGAACATTTCAACCTTCAACTGAGGTAAAGTCTTATTTGGTAACATACTCTTTCCATACCTTCCTCCTGAAGCCTTTGGATGTTTTTTCCTGGTCGCTCCAGAGGACAGAGACAAGCAATGATTTACAGTCATCCCAGTTGCAGTGAATGCCTCAATTTATGTGGTTCAGCCTTCATTTTGTGGCTCACATATTCTGTTTTCATAACAGCTGAATCTGGTTTGACTTTTCCTCTATGGGTGCATAGAGCTGTGCTATGCGGAGGCTTTGGGGCGTTTGTAGAAGAAACTCTGTAGAAAGCACTGTGAAGCCCTCTTTACATTTATCTTTATGTCCATCAATCACACTCACTCATTGTGTGTCTTTAACTGCGTTGCCTTTTACTGCTCTAGCCTGTGACGTCCTGCAGAGCCTCATCAGGTTACCTCTGAGGTCAAAGCTGCACCCTTTTGTCGTGCAGTGCCACAAAAACAAGGCTTTCAGGCACTAGAGTAGGTACTAACTCCCAACTCAGTCTTCTGCTGTTTATGCATGTTCATCCTCTTTGAAACTGGCTCTCGTGGATTAGAACTTAAATTGCCTATGGGCATTGTGTGTGCACTGCGAGCTGGGTAAAGTGCTCAAGTGCTTGGCTGTGGTTTGGCTTGACACAAAGATAAGTGGTTGTTTCCACTGGATGGGCACTGCACAGTGCGGCCATTGAAGAAGTTGATTTTAATGGCTAAAGCAGTGGCCCGTTGGATAGTGTTTATTAAACTTGTTCTGCGCGCTATAAGTCATGTTGCATTGTGTACAGGCTTTAACTTCGGACTATTTCAGTAGTCATTTAACATGTAGAATATTTTCTTGCTTAAAGTGGTGAAAAATATTGATCAGAGTTTTCCGAAGCCCAATATTATGTCCTTAAACATCTAGTTTTGTCAACAACCCAAAGATATTCAGTATACTGCTGTAGAAGAGTAAAGACACAAGCAAGTATTCAAACTTAAGCTGGAATCAGAGAACTTTGACTTCTTGATTATCAAAATAGTTGGCGATTAATTGTAATAGTTGACTACTAATCGATGGTGGAAGGAAGAGCCACGTGAAGCAAATCAAAGACATAAAATACAACAATCCCTATGAGTCATCTGAAAAGGAGATTACAGACACCTTAAAATCATCAGATCACCCACCTCTTCCTCATATACCTAAATACTCCACACTTTACATCTTAACGGCTCAGACTCTGGTTCAAAATTAGTCCCTCTTCCAACTGAATAATTAATACAGCACAAAATTTAGGAATAACATCTTCCCCCTGCTCTCATTCTCATCCCTGCAGTCCTTGTTTGGTTTTAATTGTTACTTGCAGTGCAGGGATTCTTGCTTTGAAATCATGCTAAACTGAGCAGAGAAATCACTTCAAACTTGACCTCAGGGGTCTAATTACATACTGTAGTCTGTTTTGCTTTTTCTGTTTCACTCCCTGAAACACCCTGGAGCTCCACAATGGAGGACCAGTAAAGGGGAGAAGTGATGGGTGATGAGAAACAGTCCTGGTTTTTATTTCCACTTTCGCCTGGCACTGCCATTGTGCGCAGCAGGACCATCGCGACCCAGAGTCCCATTTATTTATTCATTCTTTCGAGTCATTTCACATGCCCATTCGTACTGTTATCTCTTAACAGAATTTAATAGAATCCATGCTCCATTGCTCAGCCTAGAAATTATCCACACGGGGATTGGCTCGGTTGAAAACTAGGATGTGCTCAGTTTTAGAGGCATGCTTGTGAAACAAAAGTACATTTCACACATTTCAATTTGCGTGATGAAACATTCCACTTGAGTCCGTGTGCATTTCGACGGTGGTCTTTTCTTCATCGTGATGTGTGGCATTTTTAACTAAACCAAACTTTTTTTTTAATAAAGTCTGTCCTGTTTTACACTTTGAGTAACCACTCCAAGTTAGTCTTGTAGCAAAAACAAACAGGCAGGCAGTCATTTTCCCCCGAATTCAAAAGCAAAGCTGTCGTAGTTTCTTTGAATCGAGCTGCTCGTCTGTAACAGATTGTCTTTTTGAGGCAAAGCTATACACATGAAATCAATTAGAAGGTGCTGGAATGTGCTGCATGGATCTGGAGTTGATTTGTAGAGCAGCGATGGCCATATTGAGAGAGACAGATCAGGGTAGGGGGAAGAACTGGGTCAGTGTTTGGTCCCAGCTGGTGATGGTGTCTGGAGGCCTCCATCACTTGGCTGCTGAATTGGTGCCACAACACCATTTACTCACCATCCACAGAGTTCCTCTTGAGGCTCGAGGTTGTTTTGTCAAGTTATGGGCTTACATAAAAAACCTTAAATGCCCTCTTGCAAATGGCCTCGAACACACTTTATTCTTCTTGTTAAGCGGCCAGGAGGAGTGTTTCTATAAGAGCCAGCTCTGTGTATGTTTATGCATTTGCTCATTCGTTCGTGTTTAATGCTCTTTGCCGTGGGCAGCGCTCAGGGGCAATTCGGTTCGCACTGTTTGGACAGCACAGAGCTTCAGTGGGCCCGCATAAGGAAATACAGTGTGTGTGCCTCATACAACGGGGAGTATGTCCGCCAACTGGAGCCTGGGCATCCACATACTCGGAAGTAACTCAGTGATTTATAGCATAGCGTGTACGTACTCAAGAGTCAAACATTTGTTCAGTGAATCTTTAGTGACAGCACTAATGGAAGAGCTTGTAAGTCAGTCTAGCTTCTTTTACGCATGTTTTAGTAGCTCCCTCATCTCTGAATTATGTCAGTTTAAATAGTGCTATTTTAAAGATCCAGTCTTTGTCTCTGCTTTCTGTAATTCACTCAGTGTACATCAATTTCAACACGTACTAACAGGAGGAAGTCCTGTAATGGGTCCTTTTTGGTTTCGTAAAATGGCGATGACTTTACCATGATTTCTTGATTGACAAGATAATGAGGAAAGAAAATAGAATTCACAGTCAGTGATTTCAAATTTTAACCACCAACGAAACACTAATCCCGTGTCTAATGGACAAATACTCCAGACATTTCTACAGAGTGCTGGCCTTCAGGCATTCTTGGGTGTACAGTCGCCTGAAGGTCTTTCTCAGCATTCATATTTAATGCCTTTGCCGTATGAATGAAATACACTTTCAGTGCAACATATTGTAACTACATCAGAGTGACAGGCATTTTTGGTTTTTGTGGAAGACAGCTGTTTTAAAATCATGCTGTGTGTGTGTTTCTTTTTTAAACGAGCCAAATAAAGATATCCGTACACGGTGCAATTTCTCCTCAGAAATAGAAAACTGTTTCCTGCGATGCGTCCAAAGTTTCCCTCACTCTGTAATGGTGTGAAATTCAAAACTCTTGAGGGTTTTAACTAAGGCTGCGAAAGTTGTTTTTCCTCATTTTCTTCTCTAATTAGATGTGGTTTTGCTCTAATAGATACCCACAGGATGGTTGTTTTTCTCAGGGTAACTTAATATAGAGGCAGTGGTGTATATCATACTAATCTTACTTTTTAGAAGTTGATCATAAGCAAAAGAAGATATTATTATTTAAATGTGATAATCCCTGGTTTTGTGGATAGAAGAGTTGAATGCTGTGGGATTTCCTTCCATTTAGTCACAGCAGTGTGATCAGGTTGCCTTTCAGCTGTGGCAGGAAATGCTTTAGTTGGAAGGCATTATCAGACTGGGACTCTGTTGGAGGCAAACACACTGGGCTTGTAGGAGTTCCTGTAAGAGGTGTATGTACCTTGATTCAATAGGATTGGTGTTTGCTGTTGGGCCAATCCTAGGAGACTAAATAAAGGCCTTCTTCATTCCCCTTTGTAGGTAAAGTGGACTGAAATGGTTCAACATCCCAGCCTCTTTCGGACCCTCCAGAAATTGTCAGCATTTTGGCAGTAACTCTGGAAAAAAGGCGACTTTGCAGGCTGAATTAACAATTCACATCTCTGTTTGAGATATTTCAGTGGGCTTTGAAAGAGGACTGCTGAGGGGGGAAGGCTGCCAGTCTTTCCCCCAGTCTCTAACCCCTCCTCTGCCACAACCTCCAATTAGGCTCCGAGGTTCTCCCCTCTGCGGTCATTCCATGCTGGTGTGTTAAAGCGATGATAAAATTAGAACCCGCAATGTTTTATTTCCAGTTTTATGCCCGCTCACAAGGAACAACCGGCTCGGCCCAACTGCTTCACACAGGGACCAGAGATCCAGAGAGATGCCTGCACATGGCCGCCTGTCGGAGGGTTTCGGTGCTTTTACTCACTGCAGCTCAGGGTTCAATCAGTGTGGCTGTGTGTTTGCTTGTTGGGTCTTTAGGCAGATTAAATGGCAACATATAAGCACAGGCAAATCCAGTGTGTTTACCACCAAACAAAATGTACCAGGACATTGGTACGCAGAAAGGAAGCCAAACTAACAAGCTGGCCTCAGGCCATGGCTGGCCTGTCAAGCCTCTCTCTCATTCCTTCACCCCACCGTCCTGGTGTGTTCATGTCATCTAAACTAATCAGTGCCTTCACAGCTCTCATTCTCACTCTAATCCAGAATCTTACGTCCTGTCACGTTCTTATGACATTTACAACAGACCCTGTGTTATGGCGTCTCATTTAAATGTTATACTCCTGCATCGCTTGGAGTCTGTTTTGTAATCCTTGCCCCTGCCATTGTGTGAGGAGAAGAACTGGGCGAACTGCTCTCTGCATTTTAAAACCCAGCGCTCTCTCTTTCTCTTAATCTCCTCAAATAGTGTGTTCATATAAGGAGAAGCTGTGATCTGATCCCTGCAACGCTTTACCTCCTCATTGTATTTACAAAAACATGGCACTCAGAAGACTTAGTGTTTGACACACACTTCACTGTCACATGGAAAAGAAGACCAGGGTCTAAACCCCTTTAGTCTGACAGGCAAAAGGAACGTGATCGCAATGATCCACTCGCCTCATGCTCTCTTGTGATTTCAGTCACATCCCAGCCCTCCTTGCGGTGCACATACCCCCCCACCCCAAACACCTCTCTGCCTGCCAAGTACGTAGGGAGGCAAGTCATCCAGGGCGAGAGAGGGCCCAGTCCCTGCTGAGAATCACAATGAGACCTTCGTCGCTGCTGTCCTTCCCAGAGCGTTGCTGCACAACAGTACAGTAACAACAACCTTCTGCCTGAAATGGACATTGTGGTCTTTTTTTTGTGTGTGAGTAACATTTTTTGACCACTCGCATAAAAGGAAGGGTTTCACTTGTGTATATTTGGCAACCTATTTTCATTCTTCCTTATTCTGAGGGCAGATGTTGCCAAAGAACTTAAGCTTTCTCTTCTTGAATTCGTTGTGGTTGTATGTTAATTTGGCTTTTTTAATGAAGCAATATGTCATTAATGAACTTAATATGATATGCCCTCTTTATATTCCATACAATTTTAAGATATTTTAACATTTATTCAATTCCGATTCAGAAGGCTACGATTTGAGCACAAAAAATGTTTTTCTCACTGTGTGGCGACTTGCTGCCCGTTTTATAATGATCCACATTTGAATTAAACAGCTGAAGTCACTTTGATTATCTTCATCCTCACGAAAAACTCAACTTCTGTTGTATTTAACCATCCAACTGGTCTTGCAAGTGATCATAATATCGAAAAATAAAGACACAATCTTTCCTCCACACCCTCCACAGTTCACCCAAATTAAACCAACTGATGTGAAGCCTTGCAGATAGTTTTGGTTTATAATTTGTCTATGTTGACAGACATCAGTCTGACATTTCTGCCACCAGCCCACCAAGCACTGTTGATGGTGCTTGAGGCATGTAAACCGCGGCTCAAAATAAATCCCATTTGAAGTTAATTCATTTGTGGTGGAAGCAGAAACCGAGGGACAGCTATATCTCAGACGGGGCAAATAAAGTGAGGAAAATATGTGGTTTCCTTTTGTAATTTGGGTGAAGTGACCCTTTAAGATGCATTTTTTGAATAAGTAACGAATTTGGTGTTGACAGCCTGACGTGACACCATGTGGGTGGAGCTCCCTTCGGCCAGGGTTTCAGAGTGTCGCTGAGTTAAAGCATGCAGTGTGAGACCTGCTGATGGGTCATGAGCGTTGCCGTGGTGCTGCTAGCCTGTGGTACACCTCAACAATCTGTGCTGACTTGCTGCCCAGAAACCCGGGCGCTCTGCAGTTTCCCATGGCTCAGACGGTGATTGAATGCCCAGTTATGTCTGTGCTGTGACACATGAAAGAGCCTCTCTGGTAAAAGTTGAAAAACACCTTCAGAGTAATAAAAAGAAGAAGAAAAAAAAAAAGCGACAAGAAATGAGTCGTCCGTAAGAAGAGAGGAAACAACAAACAAATCCAGAACTAAAAGGAACCACTGTTGGTTGTAAACTTGTAGAGGAGTCTTTTTTTCCCTGCGGGTCTTTTGATACAAAAACATCATTGTAAACTCCGGTTGACCCTTGCATGTTGTTTTGCCCTGCTGAGTTAAGATCTACGCTGCTTGATGCTGGAAATTTCCTATCTAGATTCTGCACACGAGAGAATAGTTGCTGAAAAGCTGTGCTTGTAATTCACAAGATGCTACTGTTAGGTTCCTCTTTGAATGTATTTGTGATTTAAAAGCATTCTCAGACCTTTTCCTGATGACGCATCACATTTTGCTCCCTGTTTTTTTTTTCAGCTCCCAAAGCTGATGACCACCCCAAGACTTGCAGCTCTAAGCAGTTTGTATGTAAGGACCAGGTGACCTGTATCTCCAAAGGCTGGCGCTGCGACGGGGAGAAGGACTGTCCAGATGGCTCGGACGAATCGCCAGATATCTGTAAGTATGGCGACATGAAAGCAGCTACTAAAACTGTCTCTCAGCATGCTTGTGTCCTCCGCTCTCGTGTTCTCTCCAAGCTGTTGGTTCAGGGCAGTGATCATGATTACTGCTTTTACTCTTTTGAGATTCCTGTTTGCTAGTTTTATTTTAAAATGCTGTCACGTGACATTATAAGGCACTCACTGCCTCTAAACGGCTTTGAAAAGACAGCAGCACAATGATCGGACAGTTTAATTTGGGGCTGAATGAGAGTGTAGGTTATGCCCTTTTCTGCAAAGGACACGGGCTCGCAGTGTGCGCTCTGGCTGCTCTGCTGAATTATAGCTCTAATTATGCTGCCATGTTTAGTCTGAATGTTCAGGGATGTGTCTGCTCTTGTCTGGACTCTTGTGGGATCGGCGCAGTCCCTCTCGTCCCAGCCACTCACATCTGTCAGCCTCCCCATCCTGCCGCTCCATCCATAAACTCTCCCTGGTAAAAGAAAAAGTCTTTTCCTCTGTTTATATGCGGGCACTAATGCTGATTTTAACCGTCTGCACGTGCCACACCTTACATCTGTCATGCCACAAGCATTCTCACAACAGTCTGGCACGCAGAGACGAGAAGCTGACACCCAGCATTAAGGGGCTTGTTACTGTGGGTGAAAACACAATTAAGTATTAACACATAGGATTAGTGATTTAAAATGTGCGAGATGGCTGAGGGTGATGAGAAGTATCGCTATTTTGTGGTCACAGGCACATAAGCTGTTGATGGTAGGTGTTGAAATAGAGAGAGTTAAAATTAGTTGGATTCCCCTCCCACAGATGGGTCAGATAGTTCCCCCATGCGCAGAGTTTGGCTTTGAAAAATGAGCTAAAACAGAGAGTTCTCTCATCTACTTCCTCTGTCACTGTCCTATATTTATTGATTCACACAGATTTTACAGAGAGAAATTGCTCGGAACACCGTAACTTCTTATTTAAAAGGTCGTTCAGATACTCTGGATTGGACATTGGCGAGTACTCTAGACTAGGAACTGACCTGATACCACGCAAGTTGTTTATTATAAACAGGATCCGGCTGTCAGTATGTAACCTAACAGGTTTTTACTGCACAAGTTGCCAAAATCCATAACCAAGCAACTTATGTAACATCCATACAGGGTGAGAAGTTACAGCTGAGTTTTATAAAAACACACTGGTATTGGACTGGTAGGCGCGGTCGATTGATCCACAAAAATCAGGAATCTGTATAGGGAAGTAAAACATTGTATCCAAACATGTCTATTCATTTATAAAGTGTGCCACTCATTTTTGCACACTGCTTCTGGAACTAAGAAAACGATCAATTGTAGTTTTGTAAATAACAGCAATCACAGAACATTAGCAATTGTATGCAAGTGTGACCCACATAATTCACTCGAGCAAGCTGCAGCCATTCAATTTCTGCCCTTTTTTTTTTACTAAGCAATTGAACTGAGTGAATTTTCCATAGCACTTATGTAATTTGGTGACACAGACAATGGTGTGATTCATCTTCTGCGTGGAGAGATGGAGTGTGGTGTTTCAGCAGAACATCAAGATATGTTCTGCTCAATTACCCGCTTCCCATGGGCTCTAATCTGCCCGTCACTTTACCTTTAGTTAAGGCGCTTCTCTATTCATGTGAGTTTCTGAGGCAGTCATAATAAATATCTGTTACTGCAATTAATGCACTTCTTCTCCGTACGGCCTCGTGTGTTTGCAGTCTAACTAGCGCAGTCAAAGGCGAGGCGCCTTTAAGTATCACAATGAAAGGCAGCCAGACTGATTTTATCCACAGTCGTTTAGCTGATCCATCCATTAAATGTGAGTAGTGTTTGGAATGGAGGGCTGCAGATAAAGCTACAGAGTGAATGGGCCAGAGCCAGCATAGATGAGACGGGAGAGTTTGGAGGAGTGTGACTCTGAAGGTTATTTAAAATCCTGCTCTGACTCAGAGGAATGTTAGAAGTCTTTTTTTCTTTTCATCCCGGCTTTTCCATTCACAGGGCGAAACAGTTTGCAGGTCATCAGCCTAGTTTTTCCCCACAGTAAATGGGCATTCTGACCTGTGTGCTGTAAACAAAGATGCTCTCAGGTGAGCATCAATAGAAATGGATCAAAAGTTTGGCCTGACTTTATATGAACTATCTAAGAGGGGCGATAAAATCTGGATCAACTGTGGAAGTTTTGTTTTGATGCAGTTCTTTATTTTGAAAGCTCAAGGTGTTCTCTGTTTGCAAAAGGAGTCTCTCTCTTTCTCTTTCAAACTTAAGTTTCTGAATGTCAGAGAACTCTGAAAGAAAGTCCCTACTCTTTAGGCTTTTGCTCCAACATGCCCCCTGACCACAGTCTAGTTCTGTGCGTTAATGTTGATGGGAATTAGAGCCGTGCGTGCTGCTATAATTACGACATTATCTCCAGTTCAAGTTAATTACTAACTACAGGCTTGGTTTACAAAGAGTACTCGCAGAGATTTTGCAAGGCCAAAACATTTCATTTTCATCCTCTTTCTTCTCAACTGTTCTTTTGCCGTACATCTGTCTCGGTGCGGCGTCGCCTCACAGTCTGGCTGTTGTATAAATCAGAGACTCACGGTGATAAAAGTGCATGTGTTCCGTTGCAGCTTTGTTTCTTATACAGATTTGTATATCATTTACCCAAGGAAACGGGTGAAAAGTGAAACTAAGAATCTGCCTGTACATTTCCATTCACCCTGAAGTTCAATATTTTGCGATGTAAACCACACGATGGCTGGAGCTACCAGTTTTGTTTCTGGTAAATGCCACCTGTTTTGTTTACGATGATCATGAAACCACTTGCTGTCAGAGCGGTGTGTGTTGTAAACGTGCGCTTTTGTCTGGTGCGGATCTTTGATCTACACCTCAGGTACCCATGCAGGAAGAAAGTGCACTCCTCAGTATCACACTGTCTGGAGCTCTAATTGCCTGTCGTTCCCAAACCATTCATCTGGGCTGTAATTATGTTGAGGAGCTAAAGACAGACTTCTGTCACAGAAGTGGGGTTGTAACGTTGCATCACATGAGGCGTTGACATGCTGTGGCTGAGGTGGCAGTGGATTCCAGGGGTCCGTGTTGCGTGTTAGCATCCTTTTAGTATGAGGGCTTGTTTATTAGAGGGGAACTGAAGTAGTGTGATAGGGAGGTGGATGTATGGATGCATGTTCCTGAACACAGATCTGCATGACTTGTAATCGTAAATGGATCAGTAGGGGTGTGGGCACATTGCCAGATGTTGGGCCGTCACAGCCCTCTGTGCCCCAGTGTGAACCTCCCTCTTATAGTCCCTAGTACACGCTCAGATAGCCATCAGCAGGCTGCTTGTACAGGCCCCTGTCTGCAGGTGCGACCCTGTCATCCTCTCCAAGGGACTGCGCTGGTTCCTCCTCACTGCAGGGGCTTCAAGTGGTTTCAGACAGGCCATTTCACCTCAATTACATACAGGCTTAGGGCTCAGGAAGTGGTTGACACATGCCTTCAGGGCAGGGGTTTATGCTCTCTCTGTCTCAATAATGGTGCTGTGTACAGGACCGCTGTGTTTTAATGCTCTTATTAGTTGTGGTATGTTGTAAAGAGTTCTCCATGTTGCAGAGATGAAGTGTAAGTTTAAGGGAGAGGGGAGTTGGGGTTGATCATGATGTCAGTGCATGGCATTTTCCCTACAGATGTTGAGCAGACGGAAGTCCACATAGGATAGATGAGTTATGGTCCAAAGAGATGTAGATTCATTTTCTGTTCTTGTTTTTAAATTAAAAGCTTTATTCATAACAGGTTAGTGAAACAAACAAAAGTAAATCTATTGAGACATATTGCACTGTAAGGTTCTCTGTTGCTCAGCACTTTTCTGCTCTATTCTATTAGACTCACATCAGCAAAATGGACTTTTTGTGCATTGAATGATTTATCATTTGAACAGACATGACTTAAAGCTGCTGTTAGCATCATTTTCTTATTAAAAGGCATTTTTGATAGCTCTGTATTCCAATAATAATCAATGTTTCTCAGTGTTTGGTCAGTAACCCACGTCTCTCCTCCCCCTGCTCATGCAGTAAAAGAGAAAATACATTTGTTCGTGGTATCCCTGCCCAATAAGAAAAGAGAACTCAACAAAAAGGGCAGTCCTGTCTGCTCGGGGAACAGGCAGAGAGCAGGATCCTCCTGTTCTGGTACCTACGCCGACAGCGGAACAGGGAAAGCTATGCATTTCCAGAGCTCCTGATGATGGGGTATGTCATCACCAAACAAGCGATGCAAAGGAAAACGCTTGAAGGAGAGAAAGAGGCAACAAGTGCTGCCTCAAATAAAACAAAGGATTCGTACAAGTGCGGTGAGGTAGAGAGGAGGGAGGAGATTGCTAACCACGTAACAGAAAGGCTAAAACTATGACAACTACAGCAGCTTTAAATGTTCTAACCATTCTGGTTCCCTTTGTTTCACGAGGCTGTAGTTAAAATTTAAAGTGCAGTGTCACAACATACATCGCATTTCACTGCTCTGTTGGAACAGTTGCTGTCACAAACACTGACTCCCTGTCTGCATCCCAAGTCTGTCTGCAATTATGATTCTTGCGTGAACCACATTCATTGTGGTTGAGCCAGTGAATGGGAACAGATGTCTGAATAAGCCCTAGCATGTAAGCACTTTCTCCATCATGAGAAGTGCTTGCCATGAAGGAATCCCTTTCATCATCAAAAAATCCCTTATGCAACAATTGTCTGCCCCTAATTCTCTGTTAGACTTTTTAGCCCCCAATTTAGCATGAAAATGTCCACAGGAGGACTTCCAAGCAGGGGGGTTGAAATGCATTTCATTGCAAATGCGCTGCCTTTCTTTTTTTCCCACGCAGCGCTATCCACTTTCATTCAGGGGGGAAGAAAATGAGCTGATGACTCAAAGTAGTTAACACTTGCAAATGACAAGCCACTCCCCGTGCTCGAGCTGTCAAGCTTTCGTTACAGTTGTCTCACAATGTAGAAGAAGTGTTTCTCGCATATATCGACACACACTAGTAGGGGTGGGGGATTAGGCCCAAAAATAAGATCGGCATCTATTTTGTTGCAAGCATTATCCATCATTTGGGTTGCAATTGCTTTTTTCTCGGTTGTGAAGTGTCGTGTAGGATATATTTTTTGCCATAAATTCCCTTATTTGCTTATTGGTAGCTATAACTCGTGTTTTATTGTGTCACCCAAGAAAGAGCTTTATAAAGCCATTTGTTCAATCGGCATAGCCATGTAGTTGGTGGCATGACTATGGAAGTTTGGGAACAAAAGACTTCACGATCGATCCTGACTTAAATAGTCAAATTGGCCACCTCTACATACAAGTTTCCCTCGTTGATGCTCGAAAGTAATTTTGAGGAGATATACCCTGGAATGCAGGTTCATAATGAAACTGAGGGACCCTTGGCTGAAGAGGCTCAAAGTATTTAGTGTAACAGTAGCCAAATGTGGGCCCTGGAATCCAGACTCTTTTCATTAAACTTTATAGTTGGGCATCCAGTAAACATTTAATTTATGTCATTTCAATGGGACAATTGGCACGAATAACTTTGAAGATTTAGTCTGATGAAACAGTGGTGGCACCTCCCAAAACCATACCATATCCCTTGCCCCCCCTCACACACACACACACACACACACACACACACACACACACACACACTGTCCAGTATCAGTGGATGCTGTGGCCTGGGGCCGAGCTGGTAAGGGGGTCAGGGAAGATTGAGTTATCATCTCCGTGCAGCTGCCCGAGGCATACGGGGGCCACACAACAAGGTTATCTGTCCATCTCTTGCCCTTGAGCCCCCTCTGGATGCTCGCCAGCCTCATCCTTTGTCCAGCCCATCTGACTGTCATGCCTCAGCAGCCTCTCCGAGACGACAGTTAGAGCCGGCTGCTGAGGTGGTGGGATGGGACGGAGGAGGAATGGAGCGATGGGGAGAAAAGATGATCCTACAGAAAAGCCTTTTGTATAGGAGAAAATGAGCAGATTAGCATTTAGGCTGAGGAGGAAAATGGAAATGACTTTGTAAACCTCTAATCCATTTTCTATAGAAGTAGCTGTTTACAGTGAAGTGGGGGGGGTGGTCCTTTCATAGCCTGTAATCAGTCATGTAGCTGTACTGGTAGGGGGCACCAGGCAGGGGCAGGAGGATCTGTAGTGGCAGTGGTTGACACACTGCTTCCACAGAGGAAGGAGCAAAGCCCTGTAAATCCCTCTGGTCTGTGGCCCTGAGCCCTCCTCAGCTTCACCGGCCTATCAACAGACAGGGAACACAGGGCTTTCTCACGCCACACAGGCACCACTTCGCTTTCTCTGCTGTCTCCTCCACGCCCTGTCTCCTTCTCTCCCTCTTTTTTTCACTTCCTGTGTCCCACTGTCTTCCTCTCGTCTGTCAAAGCAGGTGGAGAAGATAGACTCTTGTCAGTTCTGTTCCTTCATATCTCCGCTCCAGTCTTTCCTCTTGTGTAACTGCCTCAGTTTTTCCCGTCTAGTTGCAGATGGTGACTTGATCTGTTTTCACTAACTGCCTCTTTTGTATGTTAGTTTGGGTAACTGTTCTGCAGAGCATTTTAGTCTGATTGCGTCTGAAGCTACAGACAATACTGTATTAATCTGTGGCAACACATTTATCAGGCCTATATGTTTGAACAAGCAGGTACACAGTTTTAATAGAGTACTTTCCTGGAAGAATCCATCTTGAAGTGATACTCCGCCCAAGCTTTATCTTAAAGGCGTCAAACCCTCACACCCTGTGGGCTTGAACAGTGGCTGTAAATTCTCCATGGGTTGTTAAAAACTTTGTTTAGATCCATGAAAGCCTTTGTAATCAATTGTCAAAGTTTTTTTTTAACTTTAATTTAATTTATCCGTGGTAATTTTATGATACTACCGATACTACTGTACTGATTCACTTCTCTCTGCGGTCTACCCATACGGTCTATGTTAAAAACACTTGAGGTGGCTAAATACACTACTTCTGGCAGAGCTGCGTAGAGGATGATATTCTGACACCGAAGCAATGTATTTTTTCCTCTTATGGTAGAGTGATGACCCTGAAGAATTCACAGATCGTATGCATGGGCAGCAGAGAAGTGGGTTATGCTGCAGGAGTTTTTTTTTTTTTTTTAGAAGTCTCATAAACTTCCTCCTAAAAAACTGTAGTTGTATATTTAATGATGAAAAGGTAGATTTTCTCCTTGTAGCATGTTCATCTCTACAGTTGAGAGACTAGATGCAGTAAAGCAAACCATATAATGAAGCAACTGTAACATTCTTTACTTGTTATGTTGGCTCTGTACTGTTAAGGTTGTTGTTATTCATATGTTAAGATTATGCAAAGCATGTTGGAAGCAGAACTAGCACATCGGGTTTCCTTCCAGTGACAGCACTATGTGCTATACTGTAAGTCCTGTGTGCCGTGGCTGCCTCAGTAGGGTTTGGCACAGCCATGTGCTTGTTGTGAATGCTGCTGTAAAGTGTGATTCTAGAGTGGAGGGAGTCAGTCAGTGGGCAGGCCTGCCTGTCACCCTGCACAACATATTTATTTGTGCTGACAGCAGACTTTATGGGAGTCAGTCAGGGGCTGCCATGGAAGCCGAAGTGCAGGAGGGAAAGCAGGCTTTTATGCTCGGGACAAAAGATCGACAGGGGATCCAAATTTAAGGTCATTGCATAACTACGGGAACTGAGGGGCGGGGGATGGTGGGCTTCAGAGGCTGAGGTGTTGGAGGGAAGCACGCGCTGGGAGAGACGGCCTTTCACGTTACAACTGCGATGCTGCAGATGAGTGTGGAGCCCAGAGCCACATTCGAGGGTTGATTACACTCTGTATTTGAAGAATTATTTGAAGGTGACACAAGCAGTGATGCATTACCTAAATCCACAGTGTGCTGGGGGGGTGCATAATATTGACTTTGCACAAAGTCATATTTCACTCCATAGACCACATGCTGCAGTAAGAGTTTAAGGAAACGCGAGTTCTGTATTATGAGTCATAGTTTACGTTTGAGTCATGAATCCCAGCATTTAATATGCAATTCATATGAGATTCTAAGAGGGTGAGATCATGCTGCAGATTGGAGAAAGATTTTAACAATTAAGATCCCCGAGGACACAGGATATGCTAATATTGCTGTTATCTGATCACACAGTTTAGTGCAATAATGTAATTATCCTCACTCTACCCACTAATAGGTGTGAGGGTTGTAATTTTCCCTCTTCTTCACTGTCTGTTATCCACTGCGCTGCCAAGCTTCTCACATTGTTCTCACTTAACAGTCCTGTGTCTCCAAGGCTGCCGAACCCCACTGAAGAGTCTATTCTCTTCTAGTGAAGTAACAAGTTAAATTATTGTTAAAATTGCTCTGTAATAATTGTATCCCTCACTCCTATAGCGATTTCTATAGCAGCTGGTAATGAAACTTTAGCGGTGAATATTGCATTAGCCCCGTTCACATTGTCCTGCAGGAATCATGCCCTGATTCTCCACATCGTCGTCTTTGTGAAAGATTCAGATGCAGAGATGATTTCATAATCCTATCCGTGGTTTATAGAACGTTTAAACAGTTACAAAGGAATTCACAAAGAGTAAAAATAACAGCAGAAGCAATAGGAGCGTGGTAAGAAATGTAAGCCACAGGCTGATAGATCTTATCTGTTTGTCTCTTACAAATCCAAAAAAAGTTGAGAGCAAAGAGGCACATGTGACTCAAGGCAAGGAAACAATATTGGCTTTTCCTTTGTGTGATTTTAACAAAAGCATCTGATTTTGGTCACATCACTGAATTATGAGCTATATGTCATTTTGGGAATGTTTTGATTAAAGAAAGATAGATGATCAAAATATGAGCCTTTGATGGCTCTCTACATTTGGATTAGTTATTTTCTCACTAATGTGTTCATTTCATCATTTCCACCATCTGTGTTTGTCGTGTTTAGTGAGCAAGTATGTGCCTGAAGATGCTTATCAAAGCAGAGATGGATCACAAAAAGCTCATAATTGGTGTGAACATGGGACTTATGATTGAAATGATGAAAAATGATTTAACTCCAGGAGCCTAACAGAGTATGACAAAACTGATAATATCACACTATCCAATATTCAAATTCTGAGCAAAAATAAATTCCAATAAAAATGCCATGAGTGTCAAAAAAGGAGAATTTACATCAAAAAGTACATTTCAAACATCTTGTAGTTACGGACTGCTGTTGTATTATCTTGGTTAATTCTTCGTATGCTCAAGAAATGTGTACATGCACAAGAAGTTGTTCTAAGTGGACTCACTATCATCTGTTCCATGATGGTCTCCTCCTTTTTGAGCTGAGTATATAAAGAGCAGAGAAAAGAGGAATGGAATTTTAATGAGGAGTTGCTCCTTTCCACCGAGCAAATATATTTGAGAACAATAGATATGCGGTTTAAACTCCCTAAAGACAAATAGAAACTCAGTTATATCAGATCTTGTACTGCTCGGCATCTGGAGGGGAGAGAGTTTGGATGAGGATATGACATCTATACGGTCTGTACCGCCAAGCACTTCTGGGAAGTTTCCATCTTCGAACTGTAACTTGTAGTTGGCTTGCCTGTAGCATCAGGGATCTTGATGTAATGTTGTTTCAGTTGAGACAAGGCTGCAGACTTGATGTATTCTAGCCTCGAATCCAAAAAAGATTGGACTGAAAAAAAGTACATAAAAACGTTATACAATGAGCATATGAAAAAAATGCTCAAAGGTATCAAGTTTATTTTATTCATATGAGTTTGATGCCATCAACACAAGTGAGATGAACCAACCCCCCCATCCCGACCTTTTGAATCAGGATTGTAGATTGTATACTGTTGTCATTGATGGCAAAAACATTTCAGAATTAACGGTGGAAGGTGTCGGATACCATATGCCAAAATCCTTAATTTGATCAGTATTTGGAGAGAAAGAGTGTAAGACTTCTCTTTTGTGACAACTATTTAAAAGGTAACTCATTTTCTCAGTAAATGGTGTTTACAGGTCTTGGGGAATGCTACTGGATATGTGAAAAAAGTAGCATAAAGCCTTTTGTGGCTCCAGAGGATGTGATGTGTAGACAGCACCAGGTTTTTCATTGGACTAGCATTGCATTCCTGTAACACAGTCGGATTCGTCATGGACAGTTTAAAAGCAAATGTTCATATTCGATGCAGCAGAACCAGAGATATCACCTTTTTGTTCCACGCATTCATCTTGTTTTTCAACACCAGGCAGGCACCTACATTACCCACAATGCAACTGAGACACTAAGTGACATCACTGGAGGCAATCTATCAGATTACATACAGCTTCCTCTGGAACCACAAAAGGCTTTTTACTGCTTAACTGTTTTTTTTCCCTCATATGCAGTAGCACTAAACACACTTCAATGTGTAAAATTGGGAGAGTCACACTTTAATTCTGGGCTGTAGCAGTAAAACGATCTCTTTTGCATTTTACTTTACTGTCATGAAGTGTTTATCAGTCTTCATGGAAATAGTCCAAATAAGAATATACTAAATCTTGGACTGTTCTGAGTCCAAATTTTTGTGGGAAAACCAGACCGAACACATTTCATAAGGAAGAAAACATGGCGTACTCTAAAACTGCCCCAAATCTCCCTTTGGCTCAAAATAAATAATTTCTGTCGTGACATCGTTTCTCTAATACCCTGGGTAAAAACTGCAGCTTGGAATGGAGCCTCCAGTTTTAAAAGTCAGATTGATTGATTGAAGAATGAAGAGGTGGAAGCACTGCAAACTGGTAGCAAGGCAAGAAGATTTCGTCCAAGACATCACCTTATTTCTTCCAAAAACCAGGAACTGCCTACACAATATGTTACAACAAATCCATTCGAGCCATGTAAACGAAATGCCCACATGCACACCAGCAGCTACGGAGCAGTATTTCGATATTTTGTAGACTTGAATGTGTATATTGTGTGTATATGTGCAAAGAAAAAAAAAACCCAGAAGTTAGTTCTTCTGTATTCTTTTCCTTCAGATTTGCACAGTAATGTTCTGCTTCCAATGACAGATGATGCAGGAAATGAGTACTGCCAGTACGAGGGGAGCTTATTGTAATACACTGCCAACAACTTCCCAAAACTGGAGCAAGGAGTACAGGGTTCATCTCCATTGTCCCTCCTGCAAAGTTATTTAATCCTCCATATTGTCCTTTTCTATTTAGTTTGCTGGTCTCTATTCAGCCCCTGCCAAGATATTACTGTGTTGTCGAACTCAATCAATTGTTTCCGGTTGTTGCATATTGCTGGCAGTGTCCAGAAAATGTATTCTGTTTCTGTCTGGTTAATGTAAAGGTAGGAGTGTGTGTGTAGGAGAAGGGGTTGTCGATCCTCCGCGCGTGTCTTTTCGTAAGATACGCTTACATGTATGCGTAGTTGCAGAGACACAGATTTGTGCAGCGGGTATCATTCAGATGACTTTCGCTGTGGCTCGTCTTTTGTACTCGGAGAAAAACTGTTGACAAATGATAAATCCTTGGCAGGGGTTTCATTTCCTGTGTGCATGGCAGTTTATTCCTGGCACTGCAGTTTATGTAGAAATCCCCAGGTTGGCAGTTTATTGAATGTAAATCAGGCTGGCTTAGAGGCACAGGCTGCAGGAGGGCTGCTAATATGCTAGCATCCCCCAAACGGGAGAGCTTCTCTCTCTCTCTCTCTCCCTCTCCCTAAGCCACATGTATTCGAAGCTAATTCTGTGTTTGAATGTGGCACAGTTTACCGCACAGGCTGCTGTGGTGGGAGGTTCTTGTCACTTTTAGGTACTTGTTTTAACTGAGTTCCGTTTTATGATCTGTGTGTGGTTACTAATCTCTTGGATGGATAGAGAGGGCTCAGTGGGAATGCTTGCGGTTTCCTACAGGGACTTGCAGGCAAATGTTCTCCCTCATATAAATCTTAATGCACAACCATATTTTGAGTCTTTTAATAATGTGACTTTCCTCTAAGACATGATCAGTACTGAATATCATGTCAAAACAATATCTTTTTCTTCCTCAAGACAACAGATTTTTCTCAGAGGGCTCTACAATCTGTATAGCAAACAGTACAAACAGACTTAATTCTCAGAGTCAATAAATAATAAGGGTCAAATGAACTTCATTTCAGCTGATTAAGATTCAGAATCAACACTTTCTGCATCTCAGATTTGGAAAGAGGCGTCTGAAGCAGGTTTTCTTGCACATGTTCAGATATGAAACCCTCAAAGTCTCTCCTAGCGTTGTGCTCAACCCGCAGAACTCCACAGATCGTTTCCTGTGAAGGAGGTGAACTTTATTTTCTCTGCTTCTAGTGTTTTTCTAAAATGGGTCAGCAGATGTTAGAGAGAGAGCGAGAGAGCGAGGAGGAGGAGGAGGAGGAGGAGGAGGAAGAGGAGGAGGAAGAAGAAGAAGAAGAAGAAAAACAGCCAAAGCAAACTGTTTGCTCTGCAGTGTGGGCTGATAGGAGAGACAGAGAAGAGAGTGGGAGAGATTGAAGGGGAGACTGCATGTTGTGGTCTGACGCTGGTTCTCAGCATTTTCCGGCCCAGATGAGATCACGTTCTGCCTTTTGCCCTTCACACCCCTTTTTAGATTCAATGCATCTTTGTCAGTGCTATTTTCATTATCATTACTTTTGTAATTTTCTAATTACTTTACTTGGAAATCTGCCAAATGATTTGTGAACCATTTTTCATTATGATGTCATTCTACAAACACTGAAGATGAACACAGTAACTGCATAGGTGGAGATAAGCTGAATGATATTGCTTCTTGAATGTCGTACTCTGGAAGAAGAGTGTCACCACAGTTTTATGTATCGCGCTTGATTTAACCTGTTGACCCGTTTCACCACAGCAAAACTAGACTGGCTTGTAAATGAGTGACTGTTTTCAAAATGGACCTAATTTTTAAATGCAGACTGATGATAGTGTCCTCAAAGAAGGAAAAAAAAAAAGAAGAGGGAAAAGAATTGATAATCATAAATCCTATTCCATGGTGTTATCTTCTATGATGAGAGAAAGCCAAACACTCAACTATTAATTTTTAGGAACTGTAAAGTGGTGAAGGGATGACTGTTTTTTGTAGGTTTACCTGGAAGTTGGTGTTACCCTGGTTCCCCCGACAAAAAGCCTATGGGATTTTTTCAATTGGATTTTGGATTATCGGCAAAAGAAAAAGCTCTGTGGCAAACACAAGCTTATGATGATTACACGTTTTGTTCAGCAGGATAGTCTTCACAGATGAACACCACTTTTGTGATTTTTGAAGGGTAAAATTAAAATCGCTAGACATAAAAAGCTTATGTTGGGCTATAAACAGATGATTGCGGTTGCATGGCTTAACCGTCACCACAACCGAGCGTCCTACTACACAATTACAATACACGTGCTCTATAAATTGATCATTCTACAAATTCCAAAGTTTTAGTTTGAATAGTGTTCAACTAGAGTTCACTTATGAAGACTAGACTAGTGAGTAGATGAGTCTCCATGTTCGTCATGATGACGTTTAATGTCCCTGACAGCTGCTGTAGTCTCATTTAGCCACTAGTGCTACATTCTCACCCGCCAGTTTCCAGCAATGTGAGCATTTGGCTCAAAGTGTTCCTAAAACCCATTTAGGCTTTTCACATGGCAGATGTTTACTTAAGGGCCACCCCACTGCTACAACCGATCAGACATGCTGGTACCCCATCAGTGAACGCCTCAGTAAAGGAAAGCAGGCCAAGTTCCTGCATTAAAAATAAAACACCTGCTTGAAACACACAATGATTTTGTGGACTTTTCACTCGGCATAATACGTAAGAACCATTAAAGTGATGGAGGGGAAAGATCAACGCTCACAGAGATATGATCAAAAGAGTACAATCAAAAGAAGCAACCCAGTTATATTTGGAGCGAATCCTCAAAATTATCTGTCCATGCTCTGTAAGGAGGAGGCAAAACCTTTCTGGTGTCTGTTCGTATGTGTTTGTGTGTGGCTGAGCGGCTGCTTCTTATTTCTGTTTTATTTCTGCTCCTTAGACTTACCTGACTGAATAAAGGTTATAATTATAGGATTAGACTGAAAATATCAAATTTTTTTAACTGTGCTGTTTAGGTTGTTTTCTTCTTTTGATCTTGTCTGAGATTGTTCCGAGTTTGTCTTCTCTCTACTTTATTACTTCTGTGTTTCATTAAACGTGTGTTCTGCTCGTTTTCCAGGCTCACACAACAGGGTGAACCAGTGTCCTGTCAATGAAGTTGGGTGCCTGGATCCGGATGTGTGTATCCACATGAGCAAAGTGTGCGATGGAGTCCCCGACTGCACCGATGGCTGGGACGAAGGGCCTCACTGCAGAGGTGATGAACACACAGAAACATGTCAACAACGTCGGCTCATATTTTCTGCAGAACAGATAGCATCATCAATTTCTCCACAGCGGAGAGTCAAGAGCTTTCGGCTTTTGTTGCGGGTCAGAAATGACCAGCCTAGCTTCTCCTAGCTAGTGTCGGCTTGTCTTCCCATCCAAAACTATAATCTCTATCCAATAATCTCTATTAGGCCCTTTAATGAGCTGGCCTGCTCTGCCTTGTGCAATTACAATGGAATTTCTCTTTCTGGGGAAAAAAGTCATTAATTTATCAATCAGCTCAGCTATGAGGCTGTTTGCCCAATCCTAGCGGGAATGAAGAGCATTCAGCCCGGATGCAGGCGAAGAAGAATCCCATCAAATCCTCTACTATTAATTAGAGACGATAGAAGAATGAGAGATGGCAAATATTGGGTCCATAGTGTCGGCCTTTGTTGCAGCAGACAAAGGAGCAAACACTGGCTGCCCACAGAGGATTGCCTCAGCACTCAGCAGAGCAGACAGAGCCGTCTGAAGCTTTGCTGTTTATAGTTGCAGTAACTCATGTCGGGGGGCTTTTAATTTATGCTGAGCACACCTGGGTCTGCCTCTCCATTTTACCTGATGTAGTAGAGATGTGCTTGTCAGGGTTCAGTATTCCTTTACTGGAATAGGAAGTCAGTTAATCAAATATTTACTGAAGTCTGGGTGGACCAAAGTCTTGGAACAAGGGTCAGTCTGCCCAGTTCTCAAACAACTTTTGTTATCTTGGTTTACTGTATTATTTTTATCTGTTAACTAATTGTCAATATGAAATGTATCTGGATATTTTGAAATGTGTCCAAAAGCATTTCATAAAATGCTAGTACTCTTACACAAAATTAAATATCACCATATTTTTTTTTTTTACCAAACACCTCTATGTAAATATTGTGACAGTATTGTCGGGGTGACTTTTGATAATCACTAGTAATGTGGATATAGTGACTTAGAGGGGAAAAGGCAAACATTACAACACAAAATGACATCACTTCACACACATCACACATGCAACCTTGAAAACCAGGAAAAGACTAAACTTAAGCCAAATCACTATACAATAACTTTTCACTCTCCCCAGCACACACCCGTGCTAAAGAGAACAATCTTATTGTACCACCGTGTGTTGATGGAGATTGAGGCACTGGATAAATCTTTTGCATTGAGTTGAGTCATTAGATTAAAAAGTGATCGCGAATTAGTCAGAGATGAGGTTTGTCCAGAAGAGCAGGAGCCCTGTTGGGCTGATGAAGTGGACAGTTGTACAGAGTGGGTGAGAGTGTCAGTATCCCACACACTGGTCATCACTGCTAGACAAGCCTTTACACAACACAGCGATGATGTCATCTCATCACAACATGCACCGCCTCTCCCCGAGGACACAAGTCCAGCTGTCCTCTGTAAGGCACCGGTGAACACACAGACACACACCTACATGTATGTGGGCTTGTGATGCATGTGAACACAAACACACACACACACACCCATTTATCTCCTAGCCTAGACACACACATCTGCATTCTCACACACACACACACACACACACACACACACACACACACACACACACACACACACACAGTCACATTCTTGCAAATACACACCCAAACACACCCAGTACCATACACACAAACACATCAGCAGTGTGTCCTGAGCTTTTGGCAATGCTGTTTGCGAGCTCCCCTCTTTTCAGGGAAAGGCCTGACCTTTCACAAGCATCCTACTGTGTGCTTGTACAAACTGCCGGGTTGTGCAGAGTATACCTGGGCGCTGATGTCTGAAAGCACACTTTGTCAGCCAGTGTGTCCAAGTAATTCTGTCCAAGTTGTTGACAAGAGTGGTTAGAAAATGGCAGTGTAGCAGGTTAGGGTTGGGTAGGAAGGAATTTTATCTTACTGTAATATATTTTCTTGAGGACTTTCATAGTGTGTGGGATTAGTTGGTGTGGTTTGTGTACAGGATTGATAGCAAGGGAGTAACTAACCAGACGGACTCGGTGGTGCTGTGATGAATGATGTTGTTGATACTGGCAATGTGGTGCGCAGTTCAGATACAGCGCTTAAAGCGCTAAGAGTAGGTAGTGTATTTTAGAAGCATTTCTTTTGTTTTATTTGAAGAAAATTGTAGAATTGTGTTCCTCCATGTTCATTGTTTACATTCATTCTGATCATTTTGAGGTGTTTTCTTACATGTGAATGAGACATGAGGTCGTTGAAAATGGTTAGTGATTGCAGCGATGCTGCGCTCTGGTAGTTTTTCATTGGAGTACTTTCAAAACCTAGCTTGCTGGCATTTGATGGAGAGGTTGATGTCTCCCACTGTATCAGAATATCACAGTAGACGTACATAACAATGTAGATAACATTTGTGTTACTGTTTGCCTCTCGCCAGTTTTTGAGTGTTGGTCTTTGAATGGATTGCCTCATGTAGTATTTTTTCCCTTGAAATTGATTTTGATTGTTATTTATTTGGTCATGCATATTCTTTTTTTAGGGAAAACTTGATGAAGAAGTCCAAGCTAATCTATTGTGAAACTCACCTGTTACGTCTTTAATGAATATCCTGTTAGACAGTTCTCGATGAATTGATTGATTCTTGTATGAATTGAGTACTGTTACTCTTACTGTTACTTAAAATCTCATAAATATAAAAGGGGAGTCTTGCTCATGTTAAAGGAATATGTGAAGAATGATTTGCAGTGGTTCAGGGATTCAAACCGGTGATGCTTGAGTCTCTTGAGATCTTTGCCATCCTCTGGTCAAAGTAAAGTTCCAGGCCTATATTTAAAAGGCCTTTTTAACTAAATGTAGCCTTTACAGACGATCGGTAGTTATGTTGCTTTCCTGTCACGTGGGTGAAAGTTGAGTCTATTCATCGGTCTGTAGTCTGCATTTGTCCTTTCTCTGTCATTATGTGGGCCTCTCTTGGAGGGGGGGCAAGGCCTTAGACCTGCAGCCCCCCTCAGATGTGACTGATTGATAGAGAAGAGAGGTCACGACAGTACTCTTGAGAGCTTTTCCCCCCTTTTTCCTCGCTGCCTCAAAGGGAACTCTGATTACTGTAGTGGCCCGATGCTATTGTTTATGCATGCAGTGAGCTTTCATTGTCCTTCATGTCCCAGTAACTGTGGAATGAGAATCGGTCATAGGCTACTTGAGGCTGCCTGTGGAAAGACCGCATTTTCATCTTTATTCATGAATGGGTCTTGACCTAAATGAGTTTATTGGCTGCAGTCGGAGTTGTCTTGCATGACGAGACCTGTTTTATAGCCAGTCTTTTCCGATCACTGTACCTAGAGACACTCCAGTGTTGTGTAACTGTCTTGTATAACTTAACTCATAATGGGCTGCAGATTAAAGAGAATCTGAGTATTGATTTTTGGAGGCGAGTTAAATTGACGTGTGTGCGTGCGTGCGTGCTTTTGAACATTTGAGTATCTGTGTGATTGTAGATTTACGTGTCTGGGGCTGTACACCGCCTCTGTTTGGGGCCGCGATAGCTACTGTTTGTTCATTACTCAAGCCGCTGTCCTGCTTCTGTTTGCGTTTTGGTTACTTTGCCCCCTTTAACTATGCAGCCCTCAAACAGCTGCCAATAAATACAGGTTCATGCTCACAATTGCTGAGCCTTCCTGCTTTTCCCTCTCCTGCGCATACCCACATACCAAGATGCACACATCATTATATCCCTATATAAGTCTGATTTACCATACTCTGCAGCGCTCACCTTTCTGTAATGCAGCATTCACCGTGCGATAGATGGCACCACGAAGGCAAATAATCACAATATTTTAACAGAATGAAGCAGCCAAACTGTCGTAGATCATGTCTGATTTTGTGTTGAGCTGAACACGGTGATCTGCTGAACTTAATATACATTTTCCTTTGTTTTTCCAAATTCTTCATACTATTATGTAAAATGAATGCAATCTGTGCGTTTCCAGACAGAATGAGCACACATGTACAAGTCATTCAGTCGAGTTGAAATCAGGTAATTTGATGGACCTGTGTAGGGAAACAGTTGACTCCTGTCAGATGCGGGAAGAGGACGAGGGCATGTGTGGACTTGTTTCCAGACAGTGAGAGCACAAAGGTAGGAATGTCCTGGGAATTACCTGTTACGATGTCGCACACGGGAGTAGCCTGTTGACACAGCAACTGGATGTCTAAAGGGACAGAGGCTTTATTTATTTCATTTTGGATTTCAAACAGATGGTAAGAAGAGGGATTTGTTTTCAGCCAACTTGATGGATAGATGAGCTCATCTTTTTGATGTTTATGAAATCATTCAGTCGTGACCTTTTTATTGTGTAACTGCTGCCATGACTTGGACACACCCGGTGTCTGTCTCACTGATCTTAAGTCACCCTGTTGCACCCAGCCTGTCCGCCCCATGACAAAAACATCATTATTCATATCTTTTTCATAGACTGGCTGTAAAGAAAGTCAAAGGGCAGCTCCTCTTCATTGCTTTCTTTCTCTGTCGCCTCTCCTAATGGACTTTTTCTCATCAATCACCCTATATTTATGCCTGACATGAGGCCAAACTTTCAGATACACTTAAAAAAAGTGGAGTATATTAAATTAAAGAAATCAAATAACCACAAAAACATTGGTAGCAGCATCATTTCTTGGCCAAAATGTTTTTTACAAACATGTGTATCGGTATCAGCAGTAGGCAATTTAAGGAGGGACGAAGGGGACGCCATCAGTTAAAAATGAACAAATTGCCTACTTGGGTATAGGTCCATATTTTTACAGTTAGTGCATAATTAGAAGGGTCTTGTTGCAGCTCTCCTCTAAAGAGGTTGCTCATTGGGATGCATCAGGAAGTCATGCTGTCATTATCATACATGCCTCATATTTTTATCAGCTATAGTCTGCTTCCCCCGAGTAACTGACATCTGCTCGATTGTGCAAATGAGTGTAGAAATGTGAGAAGTCTTCCGATGAAGTCTAGTGGGCCTTTTGGCAAACGGCCTTATACTCTGACTCCCTGAAAAGCTAGAGATGAGTGAAATTGAGGGTTGCCATCCATGCAGTAACGGGATCAATGGCTTTGGCATGCTTGTTTAGGACAAGTGTGTCACTGTGTGATTTGTTTGCCTCGTTCATTAACCCCCTGGTCAAACGTCTGACATGCTGCTGTTGCTTGTTTGCTCGGAGCTGGGACTTTCTAACCACTCCATATCCTTAAGCCCTTTATGCACTCGTTTCCACCACTGTTTGCCCTGCCATTCCCTTCTCCCACCTCTTTCTCTTTTCCTCTCCAGTCTTCTGTTTCTCTGCTCTCCCTGCTATCCTACAAAAACACTCTCTGAGGTTGGGTGGAGCTGTAGGATTTGCATCATCACACTCTCAAATTACTTGCTAGAATAGGAAAAAGACATTATTTGCAGCTTGTGCATTAGCACATTTTCAAAGCTACAGTTGTGTAAAGTGTAGCTGGGTGGTAAAAAGCTAACATATTACATTTATTTATCGGAACAAATGTCTTATTATAACATACTTTCTTATATCTGAAGGGATGATAACTTAGATTTATTAAAACATTTGTCAAAGACTTCTCAAAATTGACAATATTTTTGATCTGTCATTTTTGTTTTGTTGTCGGCACATTTAAATAGATGGGTGTGATGTTATTGTGTGATTTTAATAGTTTTTGCTGTCACAGGGTGATATTGAGATAATATTGTGATAATTAGAGCAATATTAATTTCGTCAGTTATCGCCCACACATACTCGGGTACAACATGAAACCAGATGACCCTGGACTGAGGTGCATTTTGTGGTTGTTTCTTACACTCTCGCCTGTGGTCTCTCACAGTGTGGGGCTCTGTGAATCGATTCGATATGGGCCACAGTGTTTGCTGGGGGACTCTTCCTTTCAGCAGGGCCACAACAAAAGGGTCATTGTGGCCCAGAGTGCCACAGGCTTTATATAATAAGGGCCCTTCACTGGTCCAATCTCCGCTCTTCACGGCCATACTATCACTAGCTACTGTAAGCAAAGTGTGTCCACGACCATTCATCGTTTTTGTTGTTGGACGCTGAGGCAAATTCAATTCAGCTTGTAAAAACCTTTTTTTCTCTCATTAATTATTTTCAGTTTTGTTATATTGGTGTTTACACTTGTTAAGTGATTAAATTGGAATGTTTCCCATCAGGTCCACCTTTGAGTTCACTTCAGTTTTAAGTAAAGTTTAGTTTTTTAGATCAGCATTGGGTGTGTGAAGGGTTATAGGTTATGTGAAGGCTCTGTTGCTGATACAGAATATTGCTCTGGCCAGGGGCGGGTGATCTGACAATATAAGGCAGTGATCAATCCTGAAGGCTTTCACAATCTACTTTGCAGGCAAGATGTAGAGCTCTCTTACTTCTCTTTCAAAATGTTGATAACTCATTGACAAACAGATCTGCGCTACGTGGACATACCAAGAGAGTGTAGCTAGCAATATGACAGGCGAGGAGCTTAAGCAAGATTAAAAATCGTGCTATATCTAGAAATTCATGGGCTTTTTCAGGTCAAGAAAAAAAGCTGTGGTGTAGATCGTAGAATGCTATTGCGCCTAAATGGATGTGATATAATCTTTTGGGTCAGATGGAACACCCCTGGCTGTAGCCACTGTCCTGGAGCTTCAAAGTATAGCCAAGGGTTGTTACCGTCTTGGTCTGCAGCTTATCATATTTCCTGTCAGCGTAAAGCTTGATTCAGAATTGAAAGCTTTCAGAAATGGAGAGAGGAATATCCACTTGTGTCCATGTGTGACATAAAAAGATTGACAGAAGAGCATATTGTTGAATACATGAGAGGGGTCAGCATGTCAGCATGGTCTGGGGATAATATCTGTCCCCCCTTGCTCTCACACACTGTAATTTCCTCCTTAAGTTGATCTCCATGGCTTCATACACTGACACTGAGCTCAGGGGCACGACCCACCCACTGTAGGTCGCAGGCCTGTACTTGGTGGATGATCTAAGTAATGAAATATTTTGTCAGCCTGAGTTCAAGAGTGTCACAGCTGTCTTTATTGGAGGTTTAAAGCTAATAGAAGCTATCTGAAATGTAATTTGTTTTGTTCTATCAGCCACAATCTGACACCCTACCCCATTTATCTCCTAGCCTAGACACACACATCTGCATTCTCACGCACACGCACACGCACACGCACACGCACGCACACACACACACACACACACACACACACACACACACACACACACACACACACACACACACACACACACACACACACACACTGTATAGAAAGCATAATGAGGGCATGTGTGGATGCCGCTCTTTCATTTCCTTCCAAAAGGATGACGGCCCGTCCGTCACATGCTCAGATGAATACACATGCGTCCACTTGTGTGACCCCGACTCTCTCTCTCTCTCTTCCCCCCTAACAAATACACATGCACATGTACACGGTGATAGGACAGTATGGTTCTGTGAAGACTATGATCAGATTAAGATAACTATTGGAAAGTTGATCTGCTGCACAAACCTGATCAAGGAGGCAATAAACAGGCTCCATTGTTATCCAGGGTTTATTTGCCCTCTAATTCGGGGCCCCTTTAAAGCTGCTGATATGTATGCTGCCCCCACCAACTCCTCATAATCACCCCCACAGTATCTAATGTTCTCTGTATCTGTTATCTCTCCGCTTCAGATGGAGCACCAGGCTGTGCCTCCCATGGGTGCCAGTTTCACTGTGCTGTGACTCATGACGGACCTCAGTGCTACTGTAGCAACGGCTATGAGGTCGCTGCAGATGGAAAGACATGTAAAGGTGAGTGGGTGATTTGGCAGATTTATTCTAGCTCAGCCAAAGTAAAATTCCTTGAACCCAAAATCCTTTGATTCCTGTCTGCGCGCTGACTGGACGTTGCGTTGGGCAGCATGTAGTATTGTTTCTATCAAACCACTGCAGCCAGAGAATAGTGCATGTTCCAGGGTTTGGTAGCAATTCTTTCCTTTACGTTACCTTGCGCTGAAAAATGTTGTGTCCAAGTACATCCGATGCAATATGTTGTGGATGAGTGTAATATTTTGTGTCATTCCCCTGCAGATTTCAACGAGTGCAATGTGTACGGGACGTGCAGCCAGACGTGCACAAACACAGAGGGCTCCTACACCTGCAGCTGTGTGGAGGGCTACCTGCTGCAGCCAGACAATCGCTCCTGCAAAGCCAAAAATGGTGAGGACACACACACAAAGGACGCAGTTCATCAGAGCTGATTTGTTTCTCATATGTTGTAGATATGCCTTTTTATTGATTTGTTGTTTCTACTTTGGATACTGTCAAATGTGGATGTTGTCTCATTTCATTTCTTATTATTTTGTGGTATTGAATAAGTATTGAAGCATTGGTACTGTCACATCTGCATGGTGTGTCACACATATTAGTTTTCCAAGCATGTGTCCTCTACATCTCCTCCTCATATCCTGCTTATTCCCCCTCTCCCCCATTCTGTCCTCTTCCTATTTCCCTCCCGTCCACTCTGCTTGCCTGATTGCCCTCCCCAGAGCCAGTGGACCGTCTGCCAATGCTGTTGATCGCTAACCTCCATGACATCCGCTGCACCTCCCTGAGCGGCTCCACATCCCGGCTGCCCTCCATCGCCACTAAGCAGACCATGGCTATGGACTTCATCTATGCCGAGGAAACTGTCTGCTGGATAGATGTGGGAGAAACCCCTGCCGCTACCCACCTGAAGTGCGCCAGCATCCCTGACCTCAAGACTGTCACTAACATCCGCACCATTAACATCTCCCTCAGCCTGCACCGTGAGTAGTCGTTTCACTGACAGAAATGAGAGAGATCTCAACTGGGCTTTTGTTTTACTAGAAATGTTCTCCTGACGCAGTAATTCCACAAAAAATGTTGTCAGGAACACAGAGGGGATGACAGTCTAGTTGTAGACATTCAGTGAACCATAAATGAATGCCTTGCATAAGAGCACACAAGCAACCACTCAGGTAATCAGCTCCACTTGTCAACTCAACCGGTGTGAAATTTCCACACTTTGCCTCAGGAATCAAATGGTCAACTTTGCATTTGCTAGCTCAGACAAATGTAAGATGTGAAGCAATACGGCCTCATCTCCGAAAAGTTGCTCATACCAGCACAAAAGTGCCAAGTAGAAATGCTGAGTCCAGCTTTATTTTTCAAAAGGTTTGTCTTTGAAGAACAGGGGCACCCTGACACACCACTAAATCATAGCATGGAGGCAATATGTGTGTAGCTCACTTACAGTGATCCGATACATATAAGGCTGCCAGCATGCCTTCAGGCGTTGTTTCACACATTTCTTGACAGGAAACCGGTAATCTACTGTGTAGCTTGATTTATGTACCGACTGTGCACGGCTATTTAGAAGCCTGAAAGTGTATTTTTCTGCTGCTGTTGTTTGATGCACTTGAATATAATTAGTTGTATCCAATTTCCAGTCATTGGCTTTTAATATGATGACATTTAACATTATGTTTGCTGGCAAAAGTCTTCTCAGGTGCTGCACATTTGGTTCTGGAGGGTGTTGCACATATGAAGTGCATGTTTCTATGTTGTGGGTGTTTGTGCAGTTTCGAGATTGTATAGATTATATCTCATAAACAACGACAAGAGATGAGTCATAGGCATCATCTTAACTCACTGATGTCATCTCCTTCACAACACACACAGACTAACATATATGGCATGTGAACAATTCCCGTTAAGAGAGATTTACTCATATAATGCTGACATGATTTATCTCTGATTACGAGCCTGACGGAGTTTGTTTTCAACTGTCTGGCTGACAGAGCCATTACTCTCTACGAATGGGGGCAGAAATGTAGACAAAACATAAAACCTGGGTGTGGGTTCATGTTCGTGCGCATATGTATGTGCATGTGGGAAAGAGTTCCCTTGAGAAATGGCCCCAGGCGCGAAACGGCAGAGGTGAGAAAAAACAAGCGCAGGAGCTGGGTGTGTAGTCCCTGAAATGTGGGACGAGAAACTCTGCGGCGTGATTAGAAGTGCCTCGGCTCATATCCACTTCAAATGAGGCTTGTGTAACTGCTGTCACCAATGACAGCCGGGGCAGAACCAAGGCTCTGAGGCTCAGTGAACCCCAACCTCCTAAAATAGTGGGTTTTTTTTTCTCCTTCCACTTGATTCGGTGCACTCTCATGAGCGACCCATATCCCACCTCGCCCTCATTGTGTTGGCACTGTGGCAGTTTCATTCGCTGCTCTGTTGAGTGGTCAGAGGGTTAAATGGGGCGAGGGGTGGAATTGAGAAGAGACCCTGAGAGAAAGATTGAAGCAAAGGCGAAAAGGGAATGATAAAATGAGTGG